>RJWM01005939.1:0-18854 GCA_004363535.1 Dasyprocta punctata | reverse complement strand
TAAATTCTAGTTTATGTTTACAATTTGAGATAATAGAGTCAATATTAGTAGTCAATGATAGCCATATGTATTTGACTTCTCAGTGTTTCCTCCATACCTATGTAACAAATCTTGTTGATTTTGTTAAGTTTCTCTTAAACTTGGTTCTCTTGTCACTTTTGTTAAAATCTACCCTCCTATCAAATCCTGCAACTGTCTAGCTTATTTTTCTGGTTTCTTCTCTCTCTGATGCATTTCTAGTATTGCTGCATAGGTAAATTTCCACAAGTCAGACTATACTAACTGCATTACACCACTTAAATACTTGTTAAATGGCAATAAATATTCATGGGAATAAACGGCAACATATTTCTGTTACACACACACTTCGGACACATCTACCCAGTATTTCAAGAAAAAAACGGGTGCCTCTATATACTTGAAAAATTCTTTTATTTTTTGATTCCAAATTGGGGAAAGGTCTCTACCTCAGTCTAAGTGGCTTTGTTTTTAAAATAGCTTTACTGTAACTATAACTGATGTTTTAATCGATAATAATAAATAATCAGGCATACACAAGAATCAGTGTAGTACCTAAAGTTCCTGGCATACCAATGAAAACCATAATCTAGCCCCAACCCTCATCTCCCCTGCTTTATATCTGTGTTCTCACCACCCACTACATTATGTCAGCGTGTTAGCCACAAATCAATCTCTTCTTGAAACTGGTGAGAAACTCACTTTTCAAAATACGGTACCTGGTTACAGAAACGCCTCACGCTGGGCTTTAGTTGTTCATCCAAACAACTAAAGGTCTCTGGCTCACACAGCAGTTCGAGCTACGAAGCTGCGGGAAGGAGGCCAATCAACGGCCTCTGAGCTTCAGTCTGGCAAGTGCTGGCAACCGCAGCGTCTGCGCCTCCCCACGACTGCTTCTCCAGTGATATTTTCTGAATCTGACAAATTACCAAGAGTGATGTTTCCGGATGACGGAAAATAGTTGCAACCGCAGAGCAACAGTGTCACAGGAAGAATGTTTTGACTGAGATGCCGGTCGCGTCTGGACAGCGGAAGAATAGTACGCAGTACAGCGCTGACCAGAGAGAAAACACAAGCTGCAATTCAAATCTCCCCGCGCCCTGGCGTCGGCCTTGCGTCTCCGGAAACTTGTGAGCCGGAAGTCCCGCCCTTTGCGCACTCTCCTCTCCACAGAGCGCGCGTCTGGAAGCGGGAGTGGGGGCTGGAGGGAAATCTGGCCTGCATCCGGTCAGTCTTTACTTCCGGAACCCACGGGGAAGCCTTGGGCTCTAGTAGCAATTAACCTGGTGTGACCGGCCTTCTAATTCTAGTAGCGCAGCCGAGAACCAACCACGAGAGTGGCTTTTAAATAACCTAAACAATTACACCTCAGTGAAGCTGTTTAAAGAATAAATAAACTCTTGGCTACAGAGAACTTTCGTTAATATGGTACCAAAAACTACGCCTTCCAACTATATTTATTGCCATTAAATAAGTATCTTCAGAGACCCTGCAATGTGAATTAAGCTGGGAAGCAGGGAAAGAGGCTGAGTTCTTGGGGTGAGAGTAGGGACTTGAGATTAATTGGAAAGAAAGACTAAATCATTTGATTATACATGTGGGAAATGTTCCTAAGATAAAATACGTTTCTTGAGAGCATATAGTGGAAAGGCGTTACCAAGATGAAATATTTCCACTGAAATCAAGTTTTACGTAAGGGTTAGCTAGGTACAGTGGGGAAAAAGTATTCTAAGCAGAGGTTAAAGCTCCGAGGTCTAAGGGAAAGATGTTTTCGCTTACATGGGTTGAAAGAAAGCAAGGCAGTGTAAGCAAAAGAAGGCATGAAGGGTGGACTGCGGCTGGCGCCAGATCATTATGGATTTATGAATCATGGGCTTTATCTTGTGACATTATTTTCTGACACCAAACTATGGAAAGAAGGTTTCTATCTGGCCAGTCTTTGTTTTTAAACATCTTTATTGAACTATACTTATTACAAAGACTTCAAGCAAAAGTGACAGCACTGCCTCTGTAAACTCACCTTCATTTTAACAAGACTGATTATACAAATTAGTCTCAATCTTATGTAAATTGTGAAGGTATCCTAGGCATCAGTTTGTATTATATAGTGCTTAGTTCTATGCCAGCCTAGCCTTTTTACCCTTCAATGCCTAAGAATCTTATAAATGGAAATTCTACTACAGAGTGATTTTGTGATGCTATTTGTATTTTTGAAAGATTTCTGGAACTGCTGAGTGGAGAATGGATTATGTGCAAGGGCAGATGTGGAGAACTCATTAGAAGGCTTTTTTAAAAAAACCAACAGGAGAGGCTGGGTGTTGTGACTGGTGCCTGTAATCTCAGTATTATAGATGGCTAAATTAGATTAATAGAGAGGGATCAGGCAGGCTCTTGAGGAAGTCAGTACAAAAGATGAGGCTCATCCAAATTGTGGCTGCAATGAATTTGAAGAGGATCAGGCATGCAAACCTGCCTACAGATAAACAGCAGTTTGAGATTACACTGTAATTAGCACCACCTGGTCAGGTAAGCCTATGTAGTCCTTCAGATGCATGGATGAGTTGATCAAACACCCTGACCCATACTTGAATTTCTTCCCAGGAAATGCCTTTGTTTTTTCTATCTTAAAAGTTGTAGATAAGCTAAAGTTAATGATGCTCACCATATACCTTTGTTATGTGCCTCACTTCTCCATTGGACTAGTATTAGCTAAGTAACTATACTTGTAATCCTATAGGTTGATTGTATTTTGACCCATTTTGCTGTGCAAAGTGCCCCTGACAAAAAGCCTCAACTGCCACCTGTACTCAGGTCTCCTCTTGGAAATCCAGGAACTATTCTTATTTCCAGTAAAAACTCTCCTTCCTCTTTGATTTGCAACTTCATTTTTTGATGTGAGACCATGAGCTTGGTACGTTTCATAACACCAGCTACTCAGGAGGCTAAGGTGGAAAGAGTCCTTGAGTCAGACCCAGAGGTGGAGGCCAGCCAGAGTATCACAGCAAGACCCCAATTAAAAAGTCAAAAACAAATCAACAAGAGAGAAAAACCAGCAGCTGGAACTTAGGACCTGGGCAGTCAGCAAAGAGAGTATAGTTCCAAAAAAATATTTAGAAGTCCAACTCTCCTTGGGAATAACTGAACCTAGGACTTGGGAGGTGTAAGAATCTAAAACAATGTCAGAGCTTGTTTGGAGTTAGTAAAAAGGTGGCAGTGCCATCAGTGAGAGGGGGTTGTGGAAGAAAAAATTTAGCCATGGTATGACTCAAATATTTTAAGTCCACTTGATAGAAATGATAAGTTAGTAAAGGTCTGGAATCAGGAGACAGAAACAAATCTGGAAGTCACTTGCTGACAGGAGCTAACTGAAGCTACAGAAGAGGATGAAATGGTCCAAAAATATGGAGACATAAGAAAATTAGTATTCTTAGGGTTGATTTGAGGAACACGTTTTTAGACACCAGGTAAAGGAAGAGAAGCCCACAAAAGCATTGGGGAGAAACAGCATAGAGCAGGTTATTATTGTGTCCTAGATGCCTAAAGGTTTTCAATTTTTATGTCACATATTGCCAGAAGACAAGTTTAAAATAAGTGTCCACTGGATTTAGTGACATAAAGGTTACTGGTGACTGTAGCACAAGTTGTTGTATACAGTGGGATAGAAATCATGGAAAATATGAGACATTTGAGTCTGTAAAGCAGAGACCTGTTGGGAGAAATGGCCAGACTTATTTTGGTAAGAGGAATGGTAGGTTTGACTCACAAAGAGTTAGATTTAATACACGCACGCATGCACGCACACAGATTTCATGAAACAGAGAAGACAGGATTCTAGCCAATACTGAATAGCTTTTTAAATATCCTTTTAAAAGTAGGATATTTCCTATACAGGAGTATGTATGTTTGTGTACTTTTGTCTGGCCTTTATTCCTGTGAAGCAAGTCATCAGAGTTGAAGAACCTGGTAAGAGTAAAGAGATTGTTGGCAGTGGTGAAAGCCTAACTAAAGATCTTCATAAATTTACAGTGGTACTGACTTACTAAAAGCGTGACCTGTAAACAGGTGCAGTGCTGCATGCCTGCAATTCCAGCTACCTGGGAGGCTGAGGAGGAACGTTGCAAGTTCAAAGTCAGCCTAGGCAACTTAGCAAAATCATCTCAAAAAATTAAAAGGTTCAGGGTGGAGTGTTAGAACACCCCCTGGTCCAATTCCCTAGTACCAGAATAAGAAAACTACATAACTTCTAGCTGCAAACATGCAACAGTATTCAGCTCACCCAGGTTGGTACTTTACAAGACAACATAACACAGCTACAGCATGCATGAACTTAAGTAATATGCCTCTGCTAAAATCTAGTCAACCAAACCACAAAAGGCCAGCCTCACACCTACCATCTACAAAAATCATTTATGAAAGCAACAGCACACTGCAGGGGAACTGAAGGTGGCATATACTCCACAATGGGGAGTACCATTATTGGTAAGGTTTGTGTTTCTGCTGAAGGGAAAAAGAGATCGGTTCAGGGTAGGATGCTGTTGTTGCAGCAAAATTAGAAGTAAGAATCTACTAGGGTTTGGGTGCTGTCAAGAAGCAAGGACAATTTAGCAAATGGGTATTCCCAGTCACAGATGCGTAGAAGCAGTTCTAGGATATTAAAGCAGTGGCCACAAATGGTCGGGGTCATGATGCACTTTATAGCTGCTATAAGGCCTTGGGAGAAAATGTTTCCTGTGGCCTTTGTAGTTGGTTCTGTATCTGTCCTCCCAACCTAACACTGGAGATGCTTTTTTGAGCCAACTTCCAGTCATCAACGGATTTCACTTTCATATTGAACATCCTCCTCTCTTGCCAAATGTGACTGAATTTTTTACAACTTAACCCACATTCATCTGTCCTCCCCTTGAAGTCTTAATGCAATTATCTATAGAATTACCCTTACTTTCTGACAACACCCAATCTGCAGTGATCCTCTAATGCTTTAGACAGTCCCCCAAATTCCCCAACCACAGATAAAATTGTTTTAGCAACATTCAGATATAGATGTGTTCCTGGTAGTTTCAGATGGTGTGTGTTGGGAGAGGGGGCACTGACCACATATAGACAGAGCCTAAGCTGATAACATGACTGACAAGTTAAGACCAGTATTTTTTTTTTTTTTTTTGTGGCACTGGGGTTCAAACTCACAACCTCACACCTGCCAGACAGGCGCTTAAGCCACTGAGCCAAACTCCTAGCCCTAAGTTTTTGAGGCAGGGTCACACTATGTAGCTCAGGTCAGCCTTGCGCTGGCGTTGTAGCCCAAGCCGACCTCGAACTCACAACGCTCTGCCTACCTCAGCCTCCAGAGTGCTGGGATTAAAGGCGTGCGCCACCGTGCCCGGCTTTTTTTTTTTTTTTTTTTTTTGCAGCACCGGGGATTGAACTCACAACCTCACACTTGCCACACAGGCGCTTAAGTCACTGAGCCAAACTCCCTGCCCTAAGACCAGTATTTATGATTTGTTTCCAGAACACAATACTATGACATTTACTGGCAATCTTTTTCACTGGAGATACACTAATAATTCTTACACAACACATTCATGTGTTCCTTTTGAAAACATGGCATTTCCACAGGCCAACAGTTGTGACACAAGGTCAACTACAGTCATGATTTTAAAACATCCACACTGCTTGATGGCCTATTTGACATGCCTTTAGTGACTCACTTAGAACCAAGTTAATGTAGAAGTACTACTACATGACTTCTACATGCAGCTTTCTCCTAAGTATTTTACTTTTTGAGACAGGGTCTTACTATGCAGTCCAGGCTGGCCTCGAAGTTATAGTAATCCTCCTGCCTCAGCCTCCCAGAGACGTGTGCCAGCACGCCCAGCCTTCCTAGGTATTTTAGAATGCCTGACATCTGAATCCAGCTGACAGGTAGCAAGAAGTCCAAGCAACATAGACAGGCCAAAGGTAAACGGTAGATGGCTCTGGTCAACAGTTTCAGACTAGTTCTGGCTTTCAGAGATTTGAGTTTAGTCACTAGCTATGTGAGATGACTCCAGATGAGGATAGCCCCAAGCTGTTCAAGCTATCTTTAGCCTTCAGTTTTCCCAGACAAGGCCTCAGACATCATACAACAGAAAATCCATCCCCACTGTACTATATCTAATGCCTGAAGCACATAAGCATAAAATGGTTAAGACACTGTGTGGTTTCCTGCCTGCCTATCTCCCCATGCAGGGGATTGAGCCTAGGGCCTTGAACATAGGCAAGTACTATTCCACTGAACTACACCCCCAGCCCCTGGGTGGTTTTTTATGCCGAAGCAGTATCCAGAACATATACCGATCCTGTTGACAGATACGAGTATAGCAGTAGTTGGTGACAATGAGCTAATGGACAAATGCTAGATGTTTATTCATAGAACTGCTAGAAGTTTAGCGTAAAGTTGTGAGTTTGATCCCTGATGCCACAACAACAACAACAAAGTTTAAAGTATACGCAGTTAGCATTCCTTGGTCCTTGTTCTAATGTACTGTAAGCACTATCTTCAGAGAACTGTAGATTATACTAATAGTTACACCATGTTATAGGAAACACTTTGTAAAAAAGTTTGGTATACTTTCCCCCCTCCCCCATTTTCTGCATGTAGGGTCTTGCTATGTAGTTCAGGCTGGCCCTGAACTCACTACGGAGCCTAGGCTGGCCTCAAACTCACAGTGATCCTACAACTTCAGGTGTACACCACTACACCTGGTCCTAATTTCATTTATATATACATTGTCCCCCTTCACAACAAGAATCTGAAAATTTTAATGTACATTTGCTAATTTCTTTGTTATTGCACTGAATTCTTACTCAGACATTGAATCAAATATCCTCTGTTGTACCATGGTTTCTCTGATTTTAAAATAAATTTATTATATAAATAAATTGAACACCAAATTCTTTAAAATACCAGAATATCACTTCAAAAACTTAAGAGGAACAAAACTATTTTAAGTTTTATTTTCAAAGTCTAATTTTAATTCAGACTGAACAAGCAGAAAAGTGTGAGAAAGCTAACTATTTTAGCAGACACAGATGTACCAAATGTAAAACAGCGGATTATTAACAGAACTATTTACATGCATATTTACAGGCAACTCTTTTATATATAAGTCTTATTTTTAGTTAGTTGGAAAAACATTTGACATTAGGTAAAAATACTAGATTGGGCTGAGGTGGTATCACATTATAGTAAAAGTACTAGAAAAGTGATCCTCAAGATGTATCAATTATAAAGCAGATGAAAACTTGAATGACAAATATCTAGTAAAATTCTCTAGTAAAAAAGTCAATGCAACCCATGCTACAAAATAAAAATGAGAAAACCATATAAATAAAACAGAATAATGTTCTAGGCCTTAGGGTAATGAAGTTAGTCAAGTAAAAGAAACAAAAAGTAATTCATGAATTGAAATAAATCCTCAGTGAAGAATCTTGGTTGTTTAGCTGGGAATTCTAAATTTTTTCCCTCCTGAATAATGTTTTCACAAATCCTTTGTATCAAGTATAATCTACATATGTAAATCAGTTGTTGGTATATTCCAAGACTAGTGCTAAGGATGTTCATGACTATGATTGACTTTGAGACAAGGTCTCACTATATAGTTCGGGCTGGCCTCAAACTCACCATGATCCTCGTGCCTCAGCTTCTCAAGTGTGTGCCATCACAACAAGCACTATTTGAAACTCAATCAATTGAGACATAAGTGTTAAACTAAAAGCTTTAATATATCTTAAAAAAAAATGCTACATTTTGCAGTAATCTGTATTTCTAGGCTGAGACTTCTTCCCTCAAGAAAGAAAACTTAAAAGGATAAGCATCTAACCAGCTAGCAAAATTTACTTTCACCATTTCATTTATTTCAAAATCAATTTTATTGCAGCCAAAACAGTGGAATTAACTGTACATAATAAACTATTTTATATATATACACATTTTAAGTTATAGGGAATAAAGTTTATTTTGGCAGATAGTGTTAAACAAAATTAAAGTTGCATACATTAGTAACATTAACTCAACATCCTTAATTTGGTATGACACATGTTCTTGCTTTCTTGTGTTCTAAATCATCATACCTAAACTGTTTTATAAAACTGATATGGTGAAATTTAACTTTACTGTTTTCGCTTATGCTCTGATTCCAAACAAAACTTTTCATAAGCTTCTTCAATTTCTGGGTCCATCTCATCATCAATATCATCCAAGTATCTGAAAAAGAACCCAAAGATGATTCGTAAGTTTAAAGCTTTTCAATTCAGAAAATGTCTTCAGCTACAAAGTCACATAAAGAACGTATGTGATAACTTTCCTAGGCTGAATTATAATAAAACACAAGATTAATTTTAGAATTATCTAAATGGTAGCCCCTAAAACACCAAATGTTTAACCAGGTGTGGTGGTGCACACCTTTAATCCCGGCACTTGGGAGGCTGAGGCAGGAGGATTGTTGTGAGTTCAAGACCAGCCTGGGCTACAAAGTGAGTTCAAGGCCAGCCTGAACTGAATAGTGAGACCCCGTCTCACAAAAATAAGGACAGGGATTTAGCTCAGTGGCCTAAGTGCCTGCCTATCAGGCATGAGGTTGTAAGTTTGATCTCCCGTACCAAAAGAACCCCCAAATGTTTATTTTGACAAGTGAGCTTCTACACCAATTTTGCATCTCCATATCTGATATTAAGATTCTATTACATTTTTAGAGATATATTTACTTAGAGGTTATTTAAGCCTTGATATATAAACTTGGGGTTCAGTATATGTTATTAATACATAATTACTATAGCTACAAGGTAATTTCAGATACAGAGTTTGCCTCTTTTGTTTTTTTGCGGTACTGGGGATCGAACTCACAACTTCGCACCTGCCAGGGCAGGCGCTTAAGCCGCTGAGCCAAACTCCCGGCCCTGGTTTTTTGAGACAGGGTCGCACTATGTAGCTCAGGCTGGCCTTGCGCTCGCGTTGTAGCCCAAGCCGGCCTCGAACTCACAACATTCCTCCTACCTCAGCCTCCTGAGTGCTGGGATTAAAGGCATGCGCCACCACGCCCGGCTCCAGAGTTTGCCTCTTGATGTTTTACTATTTAACAACAGAAAGCATTATTCCTTCTCTGATTCCTGCTAGGTTATTTCCACAATAAGTTAGTTACACTCCCATTTATCTGGAATCAGACTTTCAGAATAGGAAGCTAATTTAGAGATTTTCCATTCTAGAATCTTCCCCCAATTATTAGAAGTTTAAAATGACAGAAAACAAGGCTTTCCTTGTTCAAGTATGGGAGGAAAACGTAGTCAATAAAGAATGTAATATACACACTCCTACTGAATTCTCATGGTTGTGTTAAACAAGTTACTCTAACGTCTTCATTTTGGAAATTTTAAAAAGTGTAGCTGGGCGTGGTGGCGCACGCCTTTAATCCCAGCACTTGGGAGGCTGAGGTAGGAGGAGCGTTGTGAGTTCGAGGCCGGCTTGGGCTACAACGCGGAGCGCAAGGCCGGCCTGAGCTACATAGTGCGACCCTGCCTCAAAAAACCAGGGCCGGGAGTTTGGCTCAGTGCCTTAAGCGCCTGTCTGGTAGGCGCGAGGTTGTGAGTTCAATCCCCGGTGCCGCAAAAAAAAAAAAATTTTAAAAAGTGAGTGGTAGAGGTTTTGTAAATAACAAAATTTTGACTAAGCATGTTTCAGAGAAAAAAATCTGATTCCACATCTTTTCCCTTTTCTATATCTTTTCCCCACAACATGTTGTCGTCTACATGCCCTTCCAACCTGTCACCCCCCCCCCAAAAAATCCCTTCCACCTACAAGTGCAACAAAAGTATCTGTCAAGCCTATCAACTGCAGATGGGTCATTTTCTTTCCATTTATTCTTCACTTCTAGTATAAGGGTACCAGATGTCAATACATCCATGAGCTCACTGGAGCAAGAGAATATGATACTTCCTGAACAAAACTTTAGAAAACATCCATAATTCAATGCCAAGAACAACTTTTTTTTAAGAACAACTTTTAATACCCAGGAAGACTAAAGCTTCCTAGTTGTCCCTGTGTTCTTAAATCTTTGTATTTTCTATTAAACTATATAAAAGCATGGCAATCAATATTACATTTCTGGATCTTAAATGATTAGTAGAGGTCACTAAAATAAAAGTGGTTCACTTTTTTTAAACTGACAATACACATAAAAAGATTAAAAAAAAATTAAAGTCACAGGCATAATCTATCCCCCACCACCAACTGACAAAGGTAAAAGAGAACCTAAGTAGCTTGTAAAAATACACACAAATTGTTAAAGGCACCAGGAGAGTAACAGGTGAAGAAACTGAGATATGAGAACAAGTTAGCTCAGCAGCACAAGCGCCTGCCTGGCATAAGGTCCTGGTACAGGAAAAAAAAACGACTATAATCTTTCTATCAATCTAAGTATGTCTATCCAGTAACCTGTTTTCTTCACTCTATTCTTTAAAAGCTAAGACTCAAGCCTTTTACTATGTACTAGAAGGCTGTCCAATATTTTTAATGTATTCTCATTTAGTTCTCAAAAACATTCAAAGAGGGGGGCACTACTATTCCTGTCTCACAGATGGAGACACAGGTACAGAAGTCACCCTTGATCTTACAGTAAGAATCAGACATTCTTAAACTTTAGGTATAATAAAACCTATTGTTTTCAAAATTATGCTTAAGAATATTGTTTTATTTTCTTTCTCTCAACTATGTTTTCAGAATCAGAGCCTGAGTTTTCTTTTCTTTTTTTTCTTGTGGCACGAGGGATTGAACTCACAACCTCATGCCTGCCAGGCAGGCAGGTACTTCAGCCACTGAGCCAAACTCCCAGCCCTGGTTTTTTGAGGCAGGGTCGCACTATGTAGCTCAGGCTGGCCTTGCGCTCGCCTTGTAGCCCAAGCTGGCCTCGAGCTCACAACACTCCTCCTACCTCAGCCTCCCGAGTGCTGGGATTAAAGGCGTGCACCACCACGCCCAGCAAAGCCTGAGTTTTCAATATGATTTCTGAAAATTTTTAGTACATATATCACTTCCAAACAATATACTACAACATCATCGAATCGAAATGCCATTCATCATTTTTTTCTATTGTACTGTCTGCCTAAAAATTGACCACAGAAAGAAAGCAACACAAACTAGTAACCAAAAAGAACTTACGGATCACCAGCCCCTGATAAATCTGTTCCATTTTCTTCATAATCTGGAAAAAAGTCCTCTCTTTCAAGTAACTCTTGATATTTCTCTTGGTAATCTTTAAGACAATAACAAAACAAACAAACAAACAAACAAAAAACAATCGTATGAAATGACCCAGTTGTCCCTCTTAAGTATACCAATGTTTAAATAGCAGTGAACTCCCAATTACATAAAATAGCTTCCATAAAATGTTACTTATGTTTACCAAGTTCCCCCACTGTGCTGCATAGTCACGAATCTTAATTATATATCTCTATGCTGCTTTTCATGAGAAAAAATTCTGGTTCAGTTGGGGAGTGACAACACTTCCACACTATTTTTCCTTTTTTCCTGCCTGCCTGCCCTTCCAATACTTCCAGCTGCCACATTACTCCTCCACAGGGAAGTATACTCTTTAGTACCAGGTAATAGCAATTCATTCAATCTAATGAGTTTAACTTGTCAAAGGTTTTCAGCAGAGGGCATTTTTTCCTTTCCCTTAAAAGACTGGGAAAGTAAGATACTCAGCTTACTTCAGTTCTAGCCACTGAGGAGACACAGGTAATATTATAGCTGTTTACCTGCCAGCTCTTACAGGCAGAGTTAATGGGTACCTCTTCAACTTAGTATGTCTACATGGAGTCCTTACCTCTGAATAATACACTAGATTAGTGTATATTAAGTGTAATGTTACTAGTTACTTAAAATTAGTTTCTTAACAAAAGCCACAATGGGTCTTAAAAGGACATTATAACTACTGGATAAGTATCATGTTTTCCCAAGACTGTCAATGTCTATAAAACTAACTGAGCTTCAAGAGTTTGTGACTTTGGTTGGGGACTTAGCTCTGTGGCATAAATGCCTGCCTGGCAAGCGTGAGATCATGAATTTGATCCCCAGTACAAAAAAAAAAAAGAGGGTTACTGACTTTCACTGTTGACAATTTACAGACCATTTTGACTGTAAAGCCTTCCTGCTACAAATGTTTGACTTTGTGTTTTTTTGGACAAGTTCTCACATTGCTTCTCAGACTTTTGGCTAAAATCAAGTGTAGATAAGGTCTTACTATGTAATCCAGGCTGGCCTTGAACTCACTATGTAACCCAGGCTGACCTCAAACTCCGAGCAACCTTCCTGCCTCATCCTCCTGAGTGCTGAGATTACAGGCATGCACCACCACGCCCAACCTTACAAATGCCTGAAATAGTAGATCAGACATTTTCTTACATGAGTTCACCTAAAAAAAATCAAGGCACTACATGACAACAGAAAAAACGTAAAAGTTGTCCATAAACTACTACAGCTGCTACAGGGAGGCTGACAGACGGTTCTCTCAGTAACTAGGAGCTTAGATTTTAAAATCCACAGGAAGTAAGACATGGTGGTGCACATCTGTAATGCCAGCACTTGCCAAGGGTGAGGCAGGAGGACTGCTGTAAGTTTGAGGCCATCCTGGACTATATAGGGAGTTCAAGGCCAGCCTGAACTACAGTGTAAGACCCTGTCTCAGAAAAAAACAAAAACCCCTCCACAGAAGAATCAACATCAACTGGCAAGTGTGGGGTCATGAGTTTGAGTTCTAGTACAAAAAAAGAAGCAACATCGAGGTCTTGGGTCCATATGAAATAGGAAAATGGAATCCATGCTCCTTACCCATCTCATCCTGCACAAATAAGGGACCCTAAGAGCTGATAACTTAAGCAAAAGGGGTGCCAGCAAAAACAAAAGCACACAACTCAGCAGAGTGGCAAAGACAGATATAAAAAGGAAACTCAACGCTAGGCATGATGGCATATGCCTGTAATCCCAGCACTCAGGAGGCCGAGGCAGGAGGATCACTTTAAGTTCGAGGTTAGTTTGGACCACAAAGTGAGTTCAAGGCCAGCCTGAACTGCACAGTGAAATCCCATCTGGGAAAAAAAAAACTCAGCCAGCTGTCTGCATGGGTTTGTAGTGTTCAGGCACTCTGGAGATACTGGTCTGTAAAACTTTTTAACAATGGACCTGTACTCTACTGCTCACATGAAGAGTCCCTAAAAAAACAAGAACAAAAAATCTATTCCAAAGCCACTGTACTGATAACCTGTCACTCCCAGAAGTATTTTTAAATACATTTTTAATACGTCTAAAATCATTTTTTAATAGATTGTTGTAATTCAATTTATAACATACTTTTAAAAAAAGCAAAAAGTTAAAATGTTAAAGCTTTCATATACAGCCATAATAAAACTAACTTCAAATGGTTTAGGGAAAAAAATGTGTGACGAAAGCATAAATTACTCAGTTTAACTGTTAACAAAAAGTACATCTGACTCCTGCATTGGTATCGCTGTAATCCCAGTACTCTAGGAAGCTGAGGCAAGAGGACCACAAATTCAAGGTCATTCTGGACAACTCAGTGACTCAGCAAGATCCTGTCTCAAAAAATATCAAAGGATGGGGGTAGAGCTCAGTGCAAAACTCCGGGGTTTAACCCCTAAGACTGTACTGGAAAAAAAAAGTACATTTAGGTAAAAGGGAGATGGTATGTTTTATACAGTTTTTACATTTGTTACTTTATTGGAAGTTTGAAATCACTTTAGAATGAAGCCTAAGAAAGAGTCAAAGTCAAACATGAACTTGTAATAGAAATATCATGACATAAGGAAACAACTTCCTATGTGTGAAAATTATGAATAGTATCAGAATTAGAATGAAACAAAAATATGAAACAAAAATAAATATGTATTAAAGATGAGAAAAAAGGTAAACTGAATGAAATGCAAAAAGAAAATTTAGTTTGGATAAACCAAACTAAATTTCCATGAACAAAATTTACTAGAAATAATAAGATACTACTCAAACTAGACATAGGTAATCAACAACAGTGAAAATGAATCAATGTAATTGAAGAAGGGGAAAGATTTGTTTACTAGACATAAGAAGATTTACAGCAAGACAATAATAATTAAGTGTGTGGTAATGGTAGACAAAGACTAACAGAAGATACATGTGAACGAACATGATACACAACATAGGGAGCTTATATAACTAGGGGAAGAAGGATGACTTAGTACTTATAGCTGAGACAAGACTACGGAAAAACATTTAATTCCCATGCCTGCCACATATAAATACTAGCCAGGTAGATTAAAAATCTAACTACTGAAAGCAGCACAGTAAAATTTTTTAGAAGAAAATGAAATTTGAGAGCTACGTAAAATCAGGGAAAGCACCAACATGATAAATTTCACATTAAAATGCAAACCTTCTACTAGACATTATAAACAAAATAAGAGGCATACTGAAAGAAGCATGCCTCAGTTGACTAAGGATCACTTTTTTCTAGAATATAGAAGGAATCACAAATCAGTAAGACAAATGACCCAATAAAAATAAGGGCTAACAGACAATTCTCAAAGGATGAAATCAAAAGGTCAACAGAAAAAGGAAAAGAAATTCTATGTCGCCAGGCAGGGAAATAAAATAACAAGATAGAAATTCATACAGCTGGACTAAAAAATTAAAGTCTGATAATAAGTGCTGCCAAGGATAAGCAGCAGGAATAACCATAAGCTGTTGGTGGAAATATTAAGTGGCGTAATTGCATTGGAAAGCAATTTAGCAATATTTGGTAAAGTTGAAGATGCTGACAGATTGTAACCTAATTCTACTTCTTCACCTGAAAGAAACTCCTTTGTGCTAGGGCACACACCAGTTAATGCCTGCTATTCAAAAGAAACAAAAGGAAAAGTTCCATCCGCAAGCTGGTTGTAGTTTGTATTAAATGGGAAAATTTTTTTGCTCAACCTTTCATCCCATCTATGATAATTAAAACAATGTCTATAAACAACCCTTTTCTGGGAGGGGAAGTAGGCAGACATTTAGATTTTAATTAACTCCATATCACCATAAATTAATGAAACCTGTATTAAGCCATGCTAATGTAAGTTTCTGATTATGCAGTGTACTAGAATCATCTTTCAGTTTTATCCTAACCACCTAAACGCTTAAGAGTATAAAAAAAACCAAACCATTATAAGGAAATATAAAAGTAGCTGTATGCAATGGATGGATTTTTCCAATCCTTAAGGCAAAATAACAAAACACTATATGCACAATCACACTTCAATTTGAAATGGCTCAAATAAGAAAACCTTCACCCTAGTATTTTAGAATGCAGTGAATGCATTAAAAAGTTCTATTTGTACTGGTAAAAAGTGGTTTTCTATAATTTACTACTTTATCAAAAACATGAGGGTCAGGGCCGGGAGTTTGGCTCAGTGGCTTAAGCACCTGCCTGGCAGGCACGAGGTTGTGAGTTCAATCCCTGGTGCCACGGAAAAAAAAAAAAAAAAAGAGAGATAAAAAACACGAGGGTGAAAATGACTATCAGACAACATACCTGGATCTGCTGCAGTGAAAGGAACACCATCAGATGTATAAAATGTTGGTTCATTCTAGGGTGAAATCAAAGGGACAACATTTTTCATTCAGAATGTTTGATAAATAAAAATTAGAGCAACATGGCTGATGTCACTCTTCTGTACTAGATAATGCAAACAAAACAAAACAAAACAAAACAAAAAAATCTAAATTCTCAGCAGCCATTCTACTTCACTGAGAAAAGTCTATGACTTTTGGATTTCTATTAATTTCATGTTCCTAAAGTTCTAATGTCTGGCATTCCTGGTCAATTTTTCTGTTGTACATTATGATTTACTGTCAGCGCATTTAGGCTGTATATTTCCTTTTCCTTAAGAACTGCCAAGACCAGTGTTGTGGGAACATTCTTCCATAACTGTTTGGTATGTGGTAATGTCAGAAGCTCCAGGTCATCACTGGCCTACTAATCGTTTTTATTTTTTTGCTACAACATGTAATGTAAAATCTGAGATGCTGAACTTTGGTTATGAATTCTCTAGAGATTCTGCTTCCTGGCATCTATATGCTGACTCAAGACCAAGCCTTATCAATATCCCTAGTCAGGGGATGGATCTTTCTTGAGATGATCCTTTCTCTTTATTTACCAGGTCACTGGCTCTTATGCAATCCTGTGTCAATGAAAAGTTCAAGTAATAAGCCAAACTTGAAATATAAACACTGGCTCACCATAAAGTAGTTAGGATCATTTTCAGGTGTTGCTTCTCTGTATGTTGAAGTTGCATGTACTCTACCCCAGTTACTCGACCGAAGTTCTACAAGCTTCAAGAGCATCTGTTTTACGTCTCTGCAGGCAAAAGTCCAAAATGAGTTAATACATATTAACTCACCATATGTGTTGGAAAGTTCCAAAATATCTCATGGATTCCTAAAACTTTATTTTGTAATTTAACGTGTATACCCAATACTTCAATTTTCTAGGTTTTTCTTATGTTACAAATTCATCTTTTTTTTATTTTTTAAAAACATTGACACAGCTGAGTGTGGTGGCACACACCTGGAATCCCAATACTTGGGAGGCTGAAGCAGAAGGACAGCTGTGGGTTCAAGGCCAGCCTGGGCTACATAGCGAGTTCAAGGCCAGCCTGAACTATACAGCAAGACCCTGTCTCAAAACAAACAGCCTTAAAATGTGTTCCACATAATTGTGACTATGTTCTTGAAAGCAATAATATCCTTTAAACGTTATGTCTTATAAAACGTGCTAGTCCTTCACACTAGTATTTGTTAACATTAAACTATAAATCATTTGATTCTTCATCAGACTCATCTTACAACAGGAAAATCTTACTATTTCAATTTTTAAATGTAACTGAACAAAAGTGACTAATGAGAAGCCATAAGTAAAACTGTTATCATTAAATATTTCTGTCAACCAGTCTGTAAGATTTCAGTTACTCTGATGAAGTACAGCAGATTAACCCCTAGGCCCACAAATGGGCAAAAAATGGAGATTCATTAGTTTCTTTTCCTACCTGCTGCAGTGTGCATCTAGGACAACATTTTCAATTCTCTGAATAATCTCTTCCATATCAGTCTTTAATTTTTCTTTCCAAGCATCTTCCAAAACTGACCCTGTCAACTAAAGCAAGTGTACATAAAAAGTTCAGTGATACAGAATATTGAAAAAACATTATAGTGCAAATATATAGCAGGTTAAATATTCCCAAATGCTCTCTGCTGACTTAATAACATTTATAAACCTCTACACCTTCTACGTTTTTCTTGACTGAGACAAACTACAGTGGTAACTCGGTTCACAAATTCAATTCTCTTCACAATTCTGGTTCCAAACCAAACTGGACAAGAGCCAAATCAAATTTCCCCTAGGTCAACACTAAACCGAACCACTGAATTTGATTTGGTGCTCATCCAACTCGATTTGCAACTAGAATCATAGACATAATCAAGTTTGTGAACCAAAGTACCACTGTAAAAGAATGAGCTGCAGCAGAACTTTCATCATGGGTTTTGTATCAATGGCTGTATAATTCTTGTATGACTAAGATAGTCTATTAGATTTTAACAAACATGTCACCTTTTTATTTTGTTTTGTCTTTTCTGGTACTGGGGATTAAACCCAGGGCCTTCACACTGTGCTACATTCCCAGTTCTTTTATAATTTTTTATTTTGAGGCAGGGTCTTGTTAAGTCACGGAGTTGTCCAGGTAGGCCTCAAATTTGTGATCCTTCTGCTGCAATGTTGCAGAGTGCTGCAATTAGAGGCATATGTTTCCATGCTTGAGTTGAACATGTTACTTTTAAAAATATGCAATGAATAAAGAAGCTTTGAGTTAAAAAAAAAAAAAAGCTCCATCAAGAAAAGAACTGAGGATTTAGCTATTTAAAATACACATGCACGGGACTTCCTGCAAAATGGCCGACCTGATGACTCCACCGTAGGGAGGCTCCCTGGAATATACCTCCCAAATGCTGGAATACAAAATAATACAATAACAGAAAGAAGGAAAGGGGAGGGAGATGGATCCTCAGGACCTAAGAGGAGTCTAGGATGAGAACTGTAGCCCATGGAAAGAGTAAAAAAAAAAAAGAAGAAGTAAACAAACAAAGGTGGCGGCACCTCTGACCTGAGCTCAATCCAATCAACGCAGACCCAAACTGGGAAGGTGCGATTAAAGTGCTTGAGATGCCCGATTGAACTTCTGTGGCTAAGGCGGAGACGGCTATCGATCGTGGAAAGAGGGTGGTCGCGAGCTGGTGAGTGAGTAAACTCAGCGGGCCCCAGCCCCCCACCCCCCTCTCCCCAGGGAGAGCGAGGAACAGGCTTCCATCTTGAGACTGGAACTGCACCTAATTAGGCACGGTTCCTTGCCCACACCAGGCCCTGGAGGGTCCTGGCGGAATCTGCACGGGCGCCCTGGGGGTGATAGAGGAAATTAGGAGGACAGCCCTATCCACGCGCACTTCACCAGACATCCGCGGAGCCGAGGCGGGCTGGGGAAACACAGCAGAGCCCAGGAAAATGCCAAGAAGGAAAGGTAGAGGGCGCTCTCCGGACTCCGATACAAGCAGCACAAACCCGATTGACGTAAAGGCAGACAAGGTTGGGAGTCCAAAAATTAAACTCTCAGAGGAGATGACAACCAAAGTGGGGAGACAACTCCATGAAGCTATGAAAGAAATTAAAGCGGCACTGTTAGCCCAACTGAGAATTGAAATGAAATTAATAATAGGGCAATCCCTT
>RJWM01005938.1:58622-88184 GCA_004363535.1 Dasyprocta punctata | reverse complement strand
AGGTAGGTCTGAAGCTGTTACCCAAAAAGCAGCACAAAGACAGAGGCTTGAAAACTATGATAGGACAAATAATACCAGGCACACATTTCAGAAGATGATGCAGAAAGAAAAGGCAGAAGTAATTAGTGGCTGAAAATTTTTCTAGAAGAATGAAATTTTTGTTTTTTGGAAGCCCAGCAAATAAATACAAAGAAATCCATCCTTGGGCATGTGGACTTACTATAGTGATATTGGCACAGCAAAGACAAAGACAAAGATTTTAAAATACAGAAACTGGAAAGGGGCTTGACATGTAGCCCTGTCAGTGAGAAATTCAGTCCTGTATATAACAAACAAACAAAACCAAAACAGAAATCTGAAGATAGTGGAATAATCAAAATGATAGAGAATAATGGCCAACTGAGAATTGTATTTCTAGTAAAACACTTTCAAACATGCAGTCAAAACTAGGATATTTCAAGATACAGTAAAACAACATGAAATGTATCACCATATGCCTTTTCCAAATAACGTTGAAGGATTTACTTCTGGTCTTACAGGGAAGGTTTGAGTTAAGAAAAATCATAAATATAGGATTA
Organism: Dasyprocta punctata; assembly: GCA_004363535.1. NCBI lineage: Eukaryota > Metazoa > Chordata > Mammalia > Rodentia > Dasyproctidae > Dasyprocta > Dasyprocta punctata. The sequence continues at coordinate 87,606 of RJWM01005938.1, read as the reverse complement.
AATCTAAACATATATTGATTTTGTAAAACAAAATCAGAATGCAATTTGTGAAGTTTTTTTTCCAGATTTTTTTAACTTAAGAGAAAAAAGACACAAAAAAACAAAAAGCAAAAGAGACAAATAAACAACAACAAATCCAATACAATAACAGTATAGGTTTACAAAACGAAATGATAGGAATTTAAAAATGGTTGTAATATTGCATATTGTTACCTTCAAAAGGGTTGTTTAGATTAACATGTAAAACTGATCTACTGATATAAGTATTAACTGTTCCATTTTCAATAACTAATACATTTAGTAGTATTGTCATTTTAGCTATCTTATGTATACATATATACAAATTTATGTCTTTTCCTTTTCCCCTCCTTCTTTCCTCCTTTCTCCTATCCCAATTACTTTTCCTCTTTGAGCAGTTTCTCACCGTTACACAGTATTTATTGTAGATTTTGGATCATATATACTTTTTCAGTTTATTCCACTAGGGAGACAATACGGTATTTACACATGTGAGTTTGATTTATTTCACTTATGAGTATGGTCTCAAGTTGTGTCCATTTACTTATAAAAGTCTTGATGCAATCTTTCTTTTATAGCTGAGTAGTACTCCATTGTATAAAAATACCACATCTTTTTTATCCATTCCTTGATTGATGGACACTTGGGTTGTTTCCAAGATTTGGCTATTACAAAGAGGGTTACTATAAACATGGGTGCACGTATATCACTGTGGTATGATGTTTTCAATTCTTCTGGGAAAATGCCCAGAAGCGCGATAGCTGGGGCAAATGGGATCTCTAATCCTAGCTTCTTGAGGAATCTCCACACTGTTTTTCACAGTGGTTGCACCAGCCTACACTCCCACCAACAGTGGAGAAGAGTTCCTTTTTCCCCATTCCAGTATTTGTTATTGGTTGATTTCTTGATCTTGGCATTCTTTCTGGAGTGAGATGGAATCTCAGTATTGTTTTAATTTGATTTCCTGAGTGAACATTGATGTTGAACATTTTTTCATATATTTATTTGCCATTTGTATTTCTTCCTCTGAGAAATGTGTATTCATCTCAGATGCCCATTTTTGGATTGGGTCCTTGAATTTTAGGGGCTTGATTTTTTTAAATTCTTTATATGTTTTAGATAGAAGTCCTTTGTCTGAGGGAGAGTTGGCTAAGATATTTTCCCAATTTGTAGGTTTTCTTTTCACTCTGTTGGAGATTTCCTTTGACATGCAGAAACTTTTTAATAACACAAGATCCCAGCTTGTTGATTCTGGGAAGTATTTCCCGTGCAGTTTGATTTTTATTCATGAACTCTCTACTTACTCCTGTGTTGTCAAGATTTTTACCTACTTTGTCTTCCAGCAGATTTAGTGTCTCTGTTTTAATATTCAAATCTTTGATGCATTTTGACTTTAGTTTAGTGAATGGTGATAGACATGGACCTCATTTTAGTTTTTGGCATATGGAAAGCCAGTTTTTCCAGCACCACTTATTAAACAGGCTATCTCTCTTCCAGGGTACTTGTTTGGCCCTTTTGTCAAAGATGAGGTGCCTGAGTGTGTTCGTAGTTGTGGATGTATCTTCTAATCTATTCCATTTATCTTCAGGTCTGCTTTTATTCCAATACCATGCTGATTTTATCACAGTAGCTTTGTAATATAATTTTAAGTCAGGGATTGTGATGCCTCCTGCCTTACCTTTGTTGCCTAGAATTTCCTTTGCTATTCTAGGTCTCTTCTGGTTCCAGATGAATTTCAGGAATGATTTCTCTAGATCTGTAAGGTATGCAAATAGGATTTTGATTGGAGTTGCATTAAATCTGTATAACAATTTTGGGAGAATGACCATTTTCACAATGTTTGTTCTTCCTAACCATGAACAGGGAATATCTTTCCATTTTCTGAAATCCTCTTCAGTTTCCTTTTTCAGAGTAATGTAATTTTCACTGGATAGATTTTTTACTTCCTTTGTTAGATTGATTCCTAAGTATTTCATTTTTTGGATGCTATAGTGAAGGGTGTGGTTTCCCTTATTTCTCTCTCAGTGAGTTTGTTGTTTGTACACAAGAATGCTATTGATTTTTGAGTGTTGACCTTGTATCCAGCTACATTACTGAATTTTGTTATTACATATAGAAGTCTTTCAGTGGATTTTTGGGGGTCTTCTATGTAGAGTATCATATCGTCTGCAAAGAGTGATAATTTTACTTCTTCCTTTCCTATCCTTATTTCTTTTATTTCTCTTATCTAACTGCTACGGCTAATGTTTCCAGAACTATATTGAATAGGAGTGATGATAATGGACATCCTTGTCTTGTTCCTGATTTTAGGTTGAAAGGTTTCAGTTTTTGTCCATTTAGTAAGATGTTGGCTGTTGGTTTATGATATATGGCTTTTATCAGGTTGAGGTCTGATTTTCTGTAGGGTTTTTATCATGAATGAGTGTTGGATTTTGTCAAAAGCTTTTTCTGCATCTATTGAGATGATCATGTGTTTCTTGTCCTTGGCCCTGTTGATATGGTGTATTACATTTATTGATTTGCGTATGTTGAAACATCCCTGAATTCCTGGGATGAATCCTACTTGATCATGGTGTATAATCTTTCTGATAACTTTCTGTATTCTATTTGCCAGTGTTTTATTGAGGATTTTTGCATCTATGTTCATTAGGGAGATTGCCCTGTAATTTTCTTTTTTGGTTGGGTCTTTCTCTGGTTTTGGTATTAGGGTAATACTTGCTTCCAGAAATGAGTTAGGGAGACTTGTTTCCCTTTCAATTTCCTTGAAGAGTTTGAGGAATGTTGGCATTAAGTCTTCCCTAAATTCCACAGTGAATCCATCAGGACCTAGGCTTTTCTTTTTTGTAAGGTTCTAATTACATTTTCAATTTCATTAGCTGAAATTGGGTTATTCAGCAGTTTTAAATCTTGTTGATTCAGCTTTGGTAAGTCATGTTTCTAGGAATCTGTCCATTTCTTTTGTGTTACTGAATCTATGTGAGTAAAAGTTTTCGAAGTAGGTATTGATGATCTTCTGTATTTCCACAGGGTTTGTAGTGATTTCATCCTTTTCATTTCTTATTGCATGGATTTGAGTTTTTTCTTTCTTCTTTTTGATAAGGTTGGCTAGGGGTTTATTAATTGTATTTACTCTTTCAAAGAACCAACTCTTCGATTCATTAATTCTTTGTATTGTTTTCTTAGTTTCAATTGCATTAATTTCTGCTCTGATCTTGATAATTTCCTCCCTTCTTTGGGCTTTGGACTTGACTTGCTCTTCTTTTTCTAGAAGTTTGAGGTGCAGCATTAGGTTGTTTATGTGTGTTCTTTCCATTTTTCCGATGTGAGAGTTTAATGCTATAAATTTCCCTCTGAGGACTGCTTTCATTGTATCCCACAGGTTCCGGTAATTTGTACTTGCATTTTCGTTCGATTGTAGATATCGTTTAATTTCTTCTTTAATTTCTTCTGTGACCCACTGATTGTTTACAAGAATGTTATTTAATTTCCATGTGTTTATAGGATTCTTGTGGCTTTTTTGGACAGTGATTTCCAGTTTTATTGTGCTACAGGCAGATAATATGCATAGAATTATTTCAATTCCTTTTTATTTACTTGAGCATGTTCTGTGGGCTAGAATATGATCTATTTGAGAGAATGACTCATGTGCAGCTGAGAAGAATGTGTATTCTGATGTTGTTGGGTGGAACACTCAGTACACATCTACTAGGTCCATTTGTTCACAAGTTTGATTCAGTTCTGTTATTTCTCTATAGTTCTGTTATTTGCTGAGTTTTTGTTTGGTTGATCTGTCTCTCTGTGACAATGGGGTGTTAAGGTCCCCCGTTATAACTGTGTTATTATTTATTTGGTTTTTCATGTCTATTAAGATTTGTCTTACATAGTTGGGTGCACCCATATTCAGTGCATATATATTTATGATTGTAATCTCTTCCTCTTGAAGTTTTCCTCTAAAAAGTATGTAGTGACCTTCTTTATCTCTTGATCATTTTCGGTTTGAAGTTCACATTGTCTGCAAACAAAATAGCTACCCCTGCTTTTTTTCTGGGTTCCTGTTGCATGGAGTATTGTTTTCCATCCTTTGATTTTTAGTCTGTGAATTTCCTTTTGAGTGAAATGTGTTTCTTGTAAACAGTATGTTGTTGAATTTTGTTTCTTAACCCACTTTGCTAGTCTGTTTCTTTTTATTGGTGAGTTGAGACCATTTACATTGCGGTATATAACTGATACTTACCGGCTCATCCCTGTCATGATATCTTTCTGTTGTTGGTTTTCTACTTTTCCTGTTTAGTTGTTTGCCCTGCTTAATGGTTTCCTTTCGCTGTTGTTCTTGGAATTATCTTTGTCTGGTTATCTTTGTCTCTTTCTAGAGTGTCTTTTAGTACTCTCTGTAGTGTTGGTTTGGTGGCCATGAATTTCCTCAGTTGTTCTTTGTCATGGAAGTATCTTATTTCTCCATCAATTTTTTAAGGATAGTTTTGCAGGGTACATCAATCTGGGTTGAAAGTTGTTTTCTTTCAGGATTTGAAATACTTCATTCTAAGCTCTTCTTGACTGAAAGGTTTGTGTCGAGAAGTCTGCAGTAATTCTGATAGACTCTCCTTCATAGGTGATCTGTTTCTTTTCTCTGACAGCTTTTAGTATTCTGCTCTTGTGCTGAATTTCTGATATCCTAATCATGTCTGGGTGAAGATTTATCTTGGTTGTGGTTAATTGGGGCTCTGTGTGCCTCACTTATGTATATATCAGATTCTCTTCCCATGTTTGGAAGATTTTCTGCTATTATTTCTGCAAATAGTCTTCGCAGGGCATTCGTATTGACCTCTGCTTTTTCATTGACACCCATCAATATGATGTTGTTTCTCTCTTATTGCATCATCCTGCAGCTGTTGAATTATTGTTTCCTGATTCTTTGTTATTTTTAAGGGATCTTTTCTTTCATGATCGTAAGCTTCCATGCTGTCTTCAAGGTCTGAGAGTCTGTCTTCAGTTTCATTCAAGCGGTTTTGCCAACTTTCAATGGAATTTTTAATTTCCTGAATATCTCTTTGAATCTGTTTCATGCATTCTAAATGTCTTATTTTGTTCATTCACAGTTTCCATCATTTTCTTATGTTCTTCTATTTTTTTATCTTGATCTTTTTTAGATACACACAGCATTTGTTTCATAATGTTTGTCATTTCATTTTTTACCTAAGAGATTATTTCTGATCTGCTTTCCTCTATAGCTTCATGGAGTTGTTTCTTTACTTCAGTTGCTATCATTTCAGAAAGTTCAGTTCTGTGATTTCCGGTGTCTTCTTTTTGATTGTCTCTTGGGTTTGTTCTCATTGGGCTGGAGCACTGAGACTGCCTCTTGGTTTTTCGTTTTGTCATATTCCTGTGGGACCTGTGTGGCTGGCCAGGCAGCCACCCGATGGATTGCACTGGAATGCTGCGGAGGGTAGAGCTTCAATCCTCCAGTATCCCCATGGCTAGCCGGGGCACACCCCCAGACTATGGCACTGCGTTCTTGTGCTGTGTGGCCAGTGAGGCTGCCCATGTGTTTTTTTTTTTTTTTTGGTACCGGGGATCGAACTCAACAACCTCATGCCTGCTGCCAAGCAGGCACTTAAGCCACTGAGCCAAACTCCCAGCACTTTTTTTCTGAGGCAGGGTTGCACTATGTAGTTCAGGCTGGCCTTGCTCCTGTTGTAGCACAAGCTGGCCTCAAGCTCACAATGCTCCACTTACCTTAGCCTCCTGAATGCTGGGATTAAAGGCATGTGCCACCATGCCCCGCTTCCCCTGATGTACTTTGTTGGGTTGCTCTGGGACGCTGGGCTGGGCAGAGCTTGTATCCTCCCTGCAGCTAGCGGGGCACACCCCTGGAGCTTGTCGCCAGGGCCTAGAGCCTGGCTGTGTAGCGTTCAGAACCTCTATAATGGAGGTGGCTAGCAGAGACACACCCCTAGGGTGTGGCCCTGGGGCCTTGTCTGGCTTTGAGAAGTTCAGAGCCTCTGGAGCACGCCAGAGCACACCCCCAGCATATGGTTCTGGGGCCTTACTCCTGGCTGGATGGAGTTCGCAACCTCCAGAACCTGCTGTGTGGCCACACCCTTGAACTATGGAGCTGGGACCTTATGCTCTGATGGGCGTAGCTCAAATTCTCCAAGACCCGCTGGCTATGCTAGCTACTCCCTGATGAGCAGCTCTGGGGCTCTGGGCTGGGCTGGGCTGGGCTCAATACCTCTATGTCCTGTGAGGCTGGCTGGACATTTCCCTGATAGATTGTGCTGGGATGCTGGGCTGGGCAGAGCTCAGATCCTCTGTGCAGCTAGCGAGGACTCATTCCTGGAGTGTGGCACTGTGCCCTTACTACTGGCTGGGTGGAATTCAGAATCTCTGGGACCCAGGCAACTAAGTGGAGTGCACCCCTGAGTGTGGCACTCCTGGGACCTTGAGTTTGGCTGTGAGGAGTCTAATTTGTGAAGTTTTAAAAAAGACTTGTATTGGTATTGTGAAAATATTAAATGCTATGTGTAATTCAGTGTAAGTGGGATGTAGATTACTAGATTAAAAATCTCTTAAGGCCTAGGTATTATTTGGGAAGAAGTCAAAAATAGGATTTTAGTAAATATGAATGTTGAAAATTAAAAGTTAACATTAAAAGGATGAAAATAGTGAATACCTTCTGAATGAGGAGAGGAAAACTATGAAATGAAGAAAAAAAACTTAAGTCAGTATAACAAAGGCTAATAGGAAAATATGGAAAAAATAGTACAAAATAGAATGGTAGAAATAAATCCAAATATCAATAATCCTAGTGAGTATTAGGCTGTCCATAAATTAAAAGACAAAAGTCAACTGAAAAGATTAACAAAATTGAACTATAAATGTTTATAAGAAAACACTTAAAGGTTAAGGATAGGAACAAGGTTGAAATGAAACAATGGAAAAACCAGGTAGATACCAAAATATTTCTACAGTGATAATATTGTTAGACCAAATATTTTATGGCAAAATATTAGCTTCTGAGAGGTGTACTATGGTGTACTATATAATGAGGAAGTATTGATTTTAATAGGACACTATGATAATGCTGAGTTTTTATGAATTTAATAATCCAACTTCGGATTATACAAAAAAAACTGATGGAACTACAAGAAAAATTTGACATCTGTCATTGTAGCAGAAAAAATTAACATACCCCTTCCCTTTGTGGGTCATATATTCTTCGTTACAACTATTCAACTTTGCTTTTATAGGGTGAAAGCAAACATCTATGCAGACATCTGGATAGGGCTATATAAAATTCTATTTACAAGTACAAGTGATGGGTGAGATTTGGCCTGTAGGTTTTAGTTTGCTACTTCTGTTTAAGACCATAAGACTATAAATATTTGTCATATTATGTGGACTGAATTATTTGAGTAAAGTGCAGTAGTAAACCAGTATCCATCTCCCCATACCAATATAACATACAGTTAGGTAGAAAATCTTGACTCATTGATTAAAGGAGAAATCAAAATGGGAATTTTAGAAGTACTTAGAGTGGAATAATAATGAAACTAGTATAAGTCAAAACTTATACAATGTATCTAAAGCTGTGCTCAGAGAAATGATTATTGCCTTAAAGGAATATATTAGGAAAGGAAAAAGGCTAAACATTAATCTACTAAGTGTATGGTATAGGAGTTTAAAAAAATTAGCATTAATTTAAGCAAAGCAGGAAGAAGGAAATGCACCATAGAAGTGAATGAGATAAACCTAGCAACTCCAGAGGTTTTTGTTTTTTACAGATTATTAAGGATGTGGATATAGCTCAATGGCAGAGCACTTGCCTAGCTTACGTGAGATTCTGGGTTCAATTCCCAGTAACTCCCCACCCTCAAAAAAGACTTATTAATAAACCCCTGAAAAGATAGATCAAGGGAAAAAAGAGAAGACACTAATAAAAGAGTGTTAGAAAGGATATAATGGGATATAATAATGATGCTGAGCTTGTGATCTTCCTGCTTTAGCCTCAAAGGGTGCTGGGATTACAATCATGCACCAGTGTGTCTGGTTTAGAGAGACAAAAAATCTGTGAACATCTTTTTGCTTAAAAATTTAGATGAGGGCTGGGCTTGTTCGTGATACATTTTTCATAACTAACCAGAAATGCAAGGGTGACTTAACATCTCAGTAGATAGAGAAAAAAACACTTAATAAAATTCAACCATGTCCATTCATGGTAAAAATTCTTTGCAAACTTGGAATAAAAGGAAACTTCCTTAACTGGTTGAAATCTATCCAAAATCTATAGCAAGTCTCATACTCAGTGGTAAAATCATGGAAGCATTTAAAAAAAATATCAGAGACATCACAAGGATGCTCACCATCACTACTTCTGTTTTAGAAATTATAAATCATTTACAAATTATAAATATATAGATTAAAAATATATTTTCATTTGGAGATTTTAGCTAATGTAATGAGACAATATAACAACATTGGAAAGGAAAAATAATGATTGTTATTAATGATAGTGTTGTTTACTTAGAAAAATGTAGGAATCCACTGAAAATTATGAGTTTAATATAGTTGCCAAAATGTAAGATAATGTCTAAAAATAAATAGTATTTAAATAAACTAGAAACCAAAAGTATTTTAAAAGTTAATATTTGACTGGGCATGGTGGCACAAGTCTGTAATTTCAGTACTTGGGAGGCTGAGACAGGAGGATTGCCATGAGTTCAAGGCCATCGTGAACTCCATAGTGAGTTCAAGGCCAGCTTAAATTACCTAGGAAGACCCTGTCTCAAAAAAAAAAGTTAATATTTGTATTTCCACAAAAAGATCTAGATACAAGTGTAAGCTAGCATGTATGACTTAAGGAGAAGATAATAATTTTCACATAAGTTAAGAGGAAGACCATATTTATGGGCAGGAGACTGAACACAGGTAGCATACTTAAATCAGTTCCTCACACATTTATTTGTAAATTCAAACAATTTCGTGTGAAATTCCAATCTGTAGTTTTAAAAAATGAAATTTGAAAATGATTTTTAAAAATTTCTGCCTGGGATTTAGCTCAGTGGCCTAAGCACCTGCTTGGCAGGCACAAGGTTGTGAGTTTGAGCCCTGGTACCAAAAAAAAAAAAAAAAAATTTTTTTTTTCAAAGCACAAGTTATCCTGTAAACTTGCAAAGAACAAGTTGAGGAGAGGGCCTGAGTCTATATTCTATAGTAATTATTACTAATGTCAATAATATGTAATTTGACAGTAGCAGCACAGCAGGGATTAGTAAGTAGAACAGAGGAAAAGAAACATCCTTATGTGAGCTTAATATATGTCAGAATGACACTGTACATAATGTAGGAAAATAATAAATTATTCACTGTATATTGCAACTCATTATATATGTGAAGAGAAAACTGGCAAGAATATGTAAGTCAAATAATCTGCTCAGGGTCACGGTGGCAGAGCCTATTTGAACCAAGTTGGGTTGGACCCAGGGTCTGGCACCTTCACATAAAGGTGCAGGGCAAAACTCTTAAATGTTTCAGCAAATGTGCATATGTTTATGACCTTAAGGTAGGTTTTGTTTTGTTTTGTTTTCTAAAGGAAGAGTTTTATGTTTGTCATACAGAGGAAAAATCGTTAAACTTGGCTAACTTAAAATTAAGAACATTTTAATAGGTGGTGTCATTAAAAAAAGTCATGTCTGAAGTTGGGAGATGATACTTGCAATGCTTTAACAAGAGATATGAAGAAATTCTACCATCTAAGTAAGATGAATATCTGTTGTTTCACTACCATATCAGTCAGATGAGTATCTATTATATCATGTACTCATCTATAATTGAATTGTTAGACTTTTAAAATTCTTCTGACCCTAGAACCTCTAAAATGGTATATTTTAGCCAGGTGTGGTGGTCTGTGCCCATAATCCCATCACTTTTAAAGGCTGAGTCAGGAGGATATCAAATTCTAGCTCAACTTGGGCAATTTAGCAAGACTCTGTCTCAAAATTTAAAAAAATATTTTTTAAGTGGGAGAGGGCTGGGGTTGTAGTTCAGTGCTAAGGCCCCGGGTTCAATCCTAAGTGCCATAGAAAAAAGGTATATTTTATTTTATTTAATGAGAACATTGTTTTCTTTATTAATAGCTATTTCCAATTTCTCTTCAATGAAGCTCTTATATGAGATAGGATGTGGAGTGACCACTTGGCATGATATAGAGCTTAGGAGGAGGTGATTTGATTCTACCTCTAGGTAATCCTGGGTCTGGGAATTTTTACTGTGACAGCAGCCTTGAGCAGACAGACCTGCTGCACTGGCTATCATCTGTTTCTAGGTGTTTTATTTGTTTTCACTTAGGGCTGTACTCTCGAATCATATGGAGCTCTGTGAATTTGCTGGTACAGTGCATAACATTTGAAAGGATTAACATTTGGTTTATTCTCACTAAATCCACAGCTATTAGGAAATAACCTAAAAAACTTCAGGATTTACTTTGCAGAAATGATTTCCTTCTAATGTATGCTCTTTCAAAGGAATTCAGAATCCGGTTACATAAGAGGCTGTACAGTGTTAATCCCATGTGTTTTTATTTAGTGATCGGTGATGCTTCAAAGAATCTTAATATCACTAATTTAAAAACTAATACATACTTACATAAGAAAATTTGCAAAATATATACATAGATGACAATAAACTAGAAAATTGCAAATTCATGTATTATATTGCCATCTTTCTAACCTTTGTGTATATGTTTGAAAATGTTTCACTTTAAAAGAAGAGCTTAAAGCCGGGCATGGTGGCGCACGCCTTTAATCCCAGCACTCGGGAGGCTGAGGTAGGAGGAGCGTTGTGAGTTCGAGGCCGGCCTGGGCTACAACACGAGCACAAGGCCGGCCTGAGCTACATAGTGCGACCCTGCCTCAAAAAACCAGGGCTGGGAGTTTGGCTCAGTGGCTTAAGCACCTGTCTGGCAGGTGCAAGGGCGTGGGTTCAATCCCCAGTGCTGCAAAAAAAGAAGAGCTTAAATTTATTTTACAAAACAATCTCACAAATATAATTATGTAGAAATGTAATCACATAGAGGTTGAGTCAATTTGTAAAGCAGTTTTAATAACTGTGTATCTTTTTATAATGTTCTGTGGTTTTTCTGGATATGATTTTTTTAAACTTGTGAACACTTTAAATCCTTATAAGAAATGAAATGGGAGCATGTGCCAGTTGATAGTTCATTGCGTCTCAGCTCCAAGTTTGTCCTTCACTGCACTGGCTTGTCAGAGTGGACGTGTACCCAAAAGCATTGCTCCTTTACCAACTGCCACAATGTTAAATTTTGTCAGTAGAGGGTGCCAGAGAGACACTAGAGGAGGGGAGGGGCTTTTTCCCTAGGTCTGGCTGCTCTCCCTCTCTTTGCTTTTTGGCCCTCAGACTGCAGAGAGGTCGTGGGAGGCACAGTGAAGCTCACACCCTAGTGAACTTTAGTAGCATCCTACAGCTGAACTTGTAGCATGTTCCTCTAGTGGCCCCAGGGGCAGTTGCCAAGTGAGTTTTGTTGGTACTCCTATGAATAACTTATTTCTTGCTTGCCAGTCAAAACTTGGGGGGCACTTTTGCCATTCTCCTAAAGGGCTAAAGTTATATGCTTTGCCAAGAGGTTTGAATTTTATCTGGGCATGGGGAGGGCAGCCTTGTGCTGGGCCTCTTGCCACTAGATGCTGGGACCACACCCTACTTCGCTGAGCTGTGATGATTAAAAATGTCTCAAGGCATTGTCAAAGGCTCCCCAATGGGGCAAAATCCAAGAGTAAATTGAGAACTCTTTCATTTCAAATGTGTTTTTTTCTCTTGGTTTTTGAGATAACCACTTTCCTCAGTTTCCTGCATGCTTATTGTTCCTTTTCCTTCTGTTTTGCCAGTTTCTCTCTCCCTAGCTCTACTCGTTGTTAACAGCTTTCTCCTGAATGCCACACTCTTGTATCTAAATGATATTTGACATCTTCACTCAGATCTCTGAAAGACTTCTCAACTCAAATATGTCCATCAGTGAACTTCTGCTTTCTCCTTTTTCCCATCTGTATCTGATGACAATTCTTGTCCAGGGCAAATATTTTACAGTAACCTCTGATTTACTTGTTTATCTCACAGCTCACACTGCAATCCATCAAGAAACTCCATTGACTTTGCCTTTGTAATTTATTTGGAATCGACCACTACACATTCCTTTCACTGTCAGTTTTGATCAGTTTGCTTCAGGAGCTTCCCAACTGGTTTCCCTGTTTTTGTCATTGATCTCTTCATAACAGCACCCTGAGTCATCCTTTTAAAATAGTAAATCATGTCACTCTTCAATTAATTGATTGAATTAAGATGAGTTTTTGCTATGTATTCCAAACTGGTCTTTAACTCACTGTATATTCAAGGGTGGCCTCTAATTTGCAGCAATCCTCCTACCTCAACTTCTGGAATGCTGGGATTACAGATGTGTGCCACCACACCCAGTCGTTAATTGATTTATTGGCCTATCACTCTTTTCAGAGCTTTGCAATGACTCCTGCATTTCACTCAGAATAAAAGCCCAAGTACCTATGATATAATATGTGTGGCAATGGTATTTGTTGAATTTATGAAGTACTATATCAGATCCATTCAGATATATTTTTTCCTTTCATCTAACTGATATATTATACTATTAATTTTTCCCTCTTTGTTGAATTGTCTTCTTGAACAAAAGTTGTTTTATCTCTCTGGTCTTCTGTCCCCTTCATGGCTCTGTTTCCTCTGTGTGCAGTCATTTTAATCTGTGTCAGAATTGTTTAACTCTCTCTCTTCTTTTTATACTCTTCATTCATCTTGATGAATTCAATCACACCAGGAATAACCTGTCAGCTCTGTGTTAGCTGTCTCAATTATGTATGTATCCAAGAATATTTCTCCTTTAGGGTTTCATCCTCACTGAACTCCATGAAAACAGGGGCTGCGTCTTTCTGAACAACTGTTGCTATTTCTAGGACAATATATAGTTCCTGGTATACTGTTGTCAGTTAGTACACATTTGTTGAATGAATGATTCTTAAATCTGTTTTTCTTTTCTCGCTCTCTTTTTTTTTTTTTTTTTTTGGTACTGAGAATTGAACTCATGACCTTGTGCTTGCCAGGCAAGCGATGTGCCACCAAATTATATACCTAGCCCTTAAGTCTGTTTTTCGTTTTGCTGTATTTGACTTCTTTAGCTGGATAGTTAAATTACTATGTAATGCTTAGTATGCCCAAAACTAAATTTATTATATCACCCCAGTAAACTTACTGTTTTTGTTGGCACCTTGCCTTTTCAGTAAAGAATAACTGTTCACCTGAGTTGCTTAAACTAAAAAACTAGATATTTTCTTAATCATTTTCCAAATCTTGCCAATTCTTTTTTCTTCAACAGCTTATTAAGGTCTGATTTACATAACAGAAACTTCACCTGTTTTGATCATACAATTCAGTGAATTTTACTATGTTTTTAGAATTGTACAGTCGTCACCACAATCTAATTTATAGTATTTCTGACTAGGTCTTTGATCCACTTTGATTTGATTTTAGACAAAGTAAGAGATAGGGATCTAATGTAAATCTTCAGCAAATAGATATCTAATTTTCCCAGAATCATTTGCTAAAGTTGCTAGCTTTTTCCTAGCATTTTGGCTGTTTTTTCAAAAATCAGATGGGTGTATACAGTATTACAGTATCTGGGGTTGTTTCTGTATCTTCTGTTCTATTCCGTTGGACTGCGTGTCTGTTTTTATGTCAGTGCTGTTGTTTTACTATAGCTTTGTACTTGAAATCCAGTATCATAATGTCTTCTGCTTTGCTTTTTGCTCACGATTGCTTTGACTATTCTGGGTCTTTTCTGATTCCATAAGAAGTTGAGGATTTTTTTTTTCTAGTTCTGTGAACAATGTTGTTGGTATTTTAATAGGCATTGCATTGAAACTTTTGATCACCTTTGATAACAATTATCATTTTCACAATATTAATTCTTCCAATCCAAGAACAAGGAATGGCTTTCCACTTTCTTTTTTTAGTACCAGGAATTGAAATCAGGACCTTGCACTTGCCAGGCAGGTGCTTGTGCTACTGAGCTATATCCCCAGCCCCTCTACTTTCTAATGTCCTCTTTAATGTCTTTCTTGAGAATTCTGTAATTTTCATTATAAAAGTCTTTCACTTCCTTGGTTAGGTTTATTCCTAGGTCCTTAAAGTTTTTGAAAACGTTGTGATGGACTTGTTTTTCTGATTTCTTTCTCAGTAGGCTCATTATTAGGGTGCAGGAATGCTATTGATTTTAATGTGTTGATTTTGTATTCTGACATTTTTATTTCTTTTGGGTAGATGTCAAAATATACAATTTTGTGTCATATGGTAAATCCATCCATATATATATATTTTTAACTTTTATTCTATTGTGGTGCCGGGAATTGAACTCAGGACCTCATATATGCGAGGCAAGCACTTTACCAATTGAGTTGCATCCCCAGCCCCGATGTTTAGTTTGTTAAACAAAGTGCCAAATTGTTTTCTAAAGTGGCTGCAGCATTTTACACTTGTACCAGCAAAACAGAAGGTATAATTTCTCTACAGTTTTACACTTAATATTATCCTTCTGATTATATAGCTATTATAGTTGATGAGCAATGGTATTGTTTTTGATTTTTATTTCCCTAATGACTAATAATGTTGGACATCTTTTCATGTGGTTGTTAGTCATCTATATCCCTTCCTATAGTTTCCATTTAAAATTATTTGTATTTTCATTTTTGAGTTGTAAGAATTCTCTATTCTAGATACAAGTTTCTTGTAAGATATATGATTATAAATATTTCCTCCAGCTTTGGGTTTTTTAAAATCTTTTTTTTAAAATTGAGATATAATTAACATTTGATAAATTCACCCCTTTAAAGGATACAATTCTTTGGTTTTTAGTATATTTACAAGGTTATAGAACCATTGCCACTCTCTGTTTCTAGAACATTTTCTTCAACCCTAAAAGAAACCTCATACTGACTAGCAGTCACTTCCCATTCTTACTCCCTTCATCCCATGATAACTGTTCACCTATTTTGTATCTATGGATTTTATAGTATGCCTTTTTTATTTTCTCAAATGGAGTGTTTTGTATCATAAGAGTTTCACATTTTATTTAGGTTCAATATAATTTTTTCTTTTACCTTATGAAGTGGTCAGTATAGAGAATAAATTAGGAATCAGTGAAAACGAATACCTGAGAGGCCACTAACAATCCTATCAAGAACAAAAGCAGTGGGAGCATGAACAGAAAACAAGGAATAACATCAATAACAAGTGTTTGGTGTGATAGCTGGGAAATCATTGCTTAACTCAGGATCACAAAGATTTATATTTTTTTCAAAGTGTTTTATAATTCAGCTCTTATATTGAGGTCTGTAAGGCTGGGCATGGTGGTGTATGCTAGTAATCCCAGAACTCAGGAGGCTGAGGCAGGAGGATTGTTATGAGTTTGAGGCCAACTTGGGCTACAAAGTAAGTTCAAGGCCAGCCTGAACTGCATAGTGAAGCCCTGTCTCAAAAAGACCCCCCCCAAAAAATATATAAATATATATAAATATGAATTTGTATTTACATATATGTAAAATGTCTAGGTCTGTAGTTAATTTTTGTGTGTAATGTTAGGGATCCAAATTCTTCTTGTTGCTTGTGGTTATACAATTGTCTCAGCACATTTATTGAAAGGGATTTGTTTCTAAAGTGTACACTTGCAGACAAAATATGCTGGATCTTGAACATTTACCCAGTACAATCTCTGCCTAAATCTTTTCATTCTATTATAGATAATGTAGATGTTATTCCTTGTTTTCTGTTCATGCTCCCACTGCTTTTGTTCTTGATAGGATTGTTAGTGACCTCTCAGGTATTCATTTTCACTGATTCCTAATTTATTCTCTATACTGACCACTTCATTTAATTAATTTACTTATCTGGCCCTGGTAGACCTTTGAGTTTATAAACCCTGTCAAAAAAATGTCCTGACTCCTGTATTCATTATTATGTTTATGAAACATTTAGCGAATGCCTACTAAGTTACAACTGTTATTCTAAGCACTAAAGCACTAAAGATAGTCTATCAGTAAATTTTTTGTGGCGGGGGTGGTGTACTGGGAATGGAACTCAAGACCTTGTGCTTGCCAGGCAGGTGCTCTGCCACTGAGCCATAATCCCCAGCCTATATCAGTAAGTTGTTGATGATTAATTTACCACCCTAAAAGGTAGTGACAAACAAGAAAAATCACTTATTTAATTCATGATTCTGCAAATTGACAGTATGTTTTGGGTTTAGTGGGTGGGTTTCTTGGGGGTGTTTTGTTTTGTTTTGGACCTGGCTGAACTCTGTTAGGCATTTATGGTAAGTCAGTTTTGCATCTAGGGGTTGTTGACTGATGTGTAGAGCAGGGGTTGGCAACCCTTATGTCTTATTACTATATGATTCCTAAACTTAGAATGTTATTTACATTTGGAAGAGTTGTAATGTAAAGCTAAAGAGGACTATACAGCAAAAATCATACATCAAAGCCTGAAGTTTTTACTTATCTGGACCTCTGTAGAAAAAGTTTGCTAGTTTTTCCCTAAGGCAATAGGATTTGACTGGGCTATACTTTTTATTACCTGATGGCCCAGTGTGGGCTTTTCACACAGCAGTAGCAGGGCTCTGAGAGACAGAGTGTGCTAGACCTTTGAGGCTCAAATGCAGAACTGGAACATTGTTGCTTCTCCTGTGTTTTGCTGGCAAAAGTGAATCAAAGCCCACCTAAAATTCAAAGGGTGAAATATAGGGCTCCACTTTCTAGTGGAAAGGGCTGTAGAATCACATTTTAAGAGGTGTGGTTATGAGAGGGTGATAAATAAGAGAAAAAACTCTGCTATTGGAAAGGGTACATTCCAGTGGTAGCGATAAATTCTCACGTTTCATGAGAATTATACCCTGTAATACGTTCTTTAATTTACCCATACCGCCCCAGTTGCATGTCCCTGAATACTGCTGTGATCCTCACTTCTCTGTGCTTTCATGTTTTATAATACTCAGTGCAGAAATAGTATAACTTTGTTCTTTCGTTTGCTTGGTTAACTGTGTTCCTTCCAGTCTGTTATCACATTTTAGAGGCATTTCCTGACAGTCTCCTCTGGATCCTTTTACCACTGTGTTATAGCACTGGTTAATGCTGAATTGTGATTACTTACTTACCTCATTAGTAAGGTGTTGAAGCCAAGCATTAGTGCCTTATTCATCTATTTCCACTCAACAATTATTTATTGTACGCCTACTGTGTCAGGCACTCTACTTAGTGCTAGAAAAAAATAAAGAAGGTTCTTACATTCATGGAAGAATGTAAGTAATGTTTTTTGCAATATTCCTTTTTTAGAATGATTAGTAGTATATTAGGTTTTGTTTATTCATTTTGACCCCAAGTCATTTTTCATCCATGAGTCTTTTTGTTGTTGTTGTTGTTGTTGTTGTTGAGGCAGGATCTCGCTCTGTAGTCCAGGCTGTCCTCGAATTCGCTGCTATCCTCCTCCCTCAGTCTCCTGAGGGCTGGTATTACAGGCTGGTGCCACCACACCCAGCTCAAGTCTTTTTATGTTCTGTTGTTGCAGAATTTTTATCTGTACTGCTTCACATTTGACTTTACTAGTTGCATCTTTAGTTGTTACACAATGTGTGAGATTTGCAAACCAAACATACTATGTCTTCATAATGAAATTTACGTACTATTTTGCTTAGTAGTTCATTGTTTTCTTGATCATTTACTTTTTTCCCCTTAGTACTCCATTTCCTAGGACAATACTTCTTACATATTTTAAAATTTATACTTGAATTTTTAAATTCTTTTTCTTTAAGGGAATCTAGATTTAGTATTTAGTATAGTATTCAATACATAGTGGGCACTTAATAAGCATTTGTTCATAGTAATAGCCCCTTTGGCTTTTTGTTCCATTGAATTTCACCCAAGGTGATTATTCTTGACTGACGTATAGTGGCTAAATGAATTCTTGACCCTCAGCATGACAAATATAATAATTTTTTTTTAATGAATATACTAATAACCTACATTGTCTTTTTTTCTTTCCACTTTATGCTTAGAAATATTAATATGTAAATTTGCAAGTATATTTTACAAGTGCTAACCTACTTGAAGCATTTTGAAAATATGTATGTGAATTTTACAAATTGATACCTGCAGAAATGAAGGAAAGGAGAATTTAAAGAAGTACTTTATTACCTTTAAAGAATTATTATTATGATTCTTTTTAGCATATTATTAGTCATATCAGTTATTCATTCATTCTTGGTTTAGTTCATTTAATAAACATTTTTTGAGTGATTACCAAGGTGCTGGTGTAAAAGAGAAATTAAACACAGTTGATGTTGCAGGTATGCTTTTATACTGAAATCTCTAGGATTTGAAAAATTCAGGTTAGAATATATATAAACACTTGGCAAGTGGGAAGAGAGAAGGAAGAACAACTGAAATGGTTTTAACCTTTTTTAGCATCCCACTTGACCCACTGTGAAAAATGTAGCAACTAAAATCCTGATGTTTTGAACTGAAAGCATGTGGCTGTAGGTCTCTGATAAATTATGGATTTTCGTAGATGATATTAGTATTTAGTTATTATTCTAAATCTTTAAAAGTCTTAATGAGTTTATGGGGCTTGAATTAAATGTTTGGAACTAGTGACTGTTGAAAAACATGTATGTGAGCCTTATGAAAGTTATGTTGTACTATTTGATACTATCTACAAAGTTCAGAATGAATGCTTATATTTCTTATCAAAAATATAAATTATTAAAGTTATAGTATGATAAAAGGGCTCTCACTAAACTCTTTATAGTTCCACCATGAGTGCCTACGTCGCAGGCAAGAGGTTGTGAGTTTGATCCCCAGTACCAAAAAAAAAAAAAAAAACTACTATAGTTCTACCATGTAAGAAATACATTCATATAAATGTAATAATGTCATATAATGTGTATTATGTATGTAATTGTCATATGTATGTGTATATGTGTGTATAAATATACGTATATGTTTTATGTATAGAAGACCAAATAAGACATGAAAACAATAGATAAAAACAGAAGGTTTCTTTAATGGCTAATTGGTTTATAAGCATGATCAAGCGGCTCACATATTTATAGGCCTATGTGAACAGTATGTAAAAACTATTCATTCTATATCTTTATTTAAACAGGAATAATAAAATTAATCTCTAGATCAGCAAAAAGATTTAAAGTATTCAAAAATGAAAAGGTAGGCCATTTAAGGCATTTAATGTTTTTGTTTACTTAAATGAAAACTATTATTTTACCATTAAGCTGGGTAATGTTAATAGTTAATGGGGGGGACACTTAATGCTATTTTTTCTCATTTCTTTTCTTTAATGAATAGACATCATTTTGTGTGTGTGTGTGTGTGTGTTGTGTGTGTGTGTGTGTGTGTGTGTGTTGTCAAGCTACTTAGGGGAATGGAATTGTAGCTTCCAAACTTATATTACAGTGAAATCATTCTTAAACTTCTGATTTTTGAAAGTTTTATTTAAAGAACAATCTAAAGAAATTTAAAAGGTCAATTTCCAGTTTGCACTGCAGGAGTTCCTAGACTCAGAGCTATCCCTTGGAAAGGCAGTAATTATATATTATTCTCTTTATTTATTTTGACTAGAGGAATTAGTTTCTATGCTTTGTTCATTATCTCCTCCCTGTGTGTGTGTGTGTGTGTGTGTGTGTGTATCTGTCTGTATATTTATTGTTATATATGTAAAGGTGAGTGCATAAGTCTTTTTTTCCTTCTAAAGCAGTTTAACTTTTATAAAGATGCATATCCTTTTAAAGAGTTGTTCGAACATGACATTAATAAAGATGTCATATAAGAAAGAAGTCAGTATTTTAGCAATATTTTCAGACTGCTTTAAAGTGCAGTAATTTAAAGCAGCAATCTTAGAAAAGATTTTTTATCCCTCTTTTTTTCTTGGATTATTGTCTGTACTCCCATACTCAGCATAGTTTTCATATACTGTTGCTCAGTGTTAGTGTTTTTAAATTTTAATTTCTTTCCAGTCCTTCCCTGTCTTTTCCTTAAAACAGGCATGAAACTAAACTCATCTTTATCTGTAATATTTAATAAGAATAAAATTGAAATTAGTGCAAGTACACATTACCTTTTAAACTGATTACTACTTTAATGACAAATTAAATATCTTGATTATTCTAGAGCCTTGCTTCCCTCCTTTTTCTTTCTTGACTGTCTCATCAGTCTGATTAATTTGTACTTTTTGGGATTTTTTTTCCTCCTAGATAATAGAAAAGGCAAGAAGGTAGAACATAAATAAGGATCGCATAATGTGTTTTTACTTACCTACTTATTATTTAATTATGTTTGGCACTAGCCAAAATAGTTCTCTGGCTATCTTTGTATACATTGGATAATATATTAAAAATCTAAATAGTACTTTCAGTAACTCTTTCAGTTAAAAAGCATATAAAATTAATTTTTTTTCCTACTTGTGTGTTAGAACACTAACAGTTCAGAAGCTAAGAGACTGGTCTTATTTCTTCTTTTTCTATTGTTGCTACCTACAGTTCTTTCCTAATATATCCCCTCTGCCCTCACTGACAGACATTCTTTTTAATAGACTTTCATAGTCTATTCCTTGTCTAACTCTCTGGCCCCTTCTCCTGTTACTCCCCATTGTTAGCTCCAACTGTACTTAATTTACTGGTAGCTCTCGAAATAGTTTTCTTTCTGGACTTTTGCATATGCAGTTGTTCCCTCCTTTTCTCATCTCCTTACACCAAACAATAAAAAACAGGTAGACAGCAACTACTGCAAGACAGACTATAACAAAACCTCTTAATACTGATAGAGTACCTGTAATTGTTGGCTGCTGCTTGTCGGGGTGAGGGAGGTTGGGTGGTTGGGTGGTGGTAGAGTGTCAGATCTACTGTTTCAGCATCAAATGTTCAAACATGATAGTATTCTTGAAGCCACTTTTTCCCTAATATCTAATGTTTGAAATTTTCCCTGCCAGTTACCAGATCAGTGAAAACAATTGGATCTCCTATTGTGCTGCTACCTACCACCCAAATTCTTATTATCAGAATTTTCCACAATTGTTAGACCTTTTGCTTTCTCATGCTGTTGATTTTTGGTTGATTGGAAAAGAAAAGAGAAATTGAATTGTAGAACTCTTGCTGTTTTGTCAGTGATTGGGAAGACTTATTCCTCAAATGTTCATTTGGATTCCAGATTGAATTTTGTCATAGAAAGAATGGTATAAAGGATATTTGGGTTGTATACTGTTATTACTCTTTTAGTTCAGTTACATTTTGGCTTTTAAGAATGGCCTGGATCTAACTACCCTTGTACATTATTTCATAGAGAAATACTTTATGACTTCTAACCAACTTAAAAACAAAGATTTGGAATAGAATATATCATGAGCTGAATGACTTATATTTGAGTTTCTGTACCTTGGTGGGATGCTGTTTGTTGCAGTCAGGGATTGCAAAGAGAACAATTACATACAGGACACATAATTTATAGTATTATTTATAATGATCACCCAAGGAGTCAAATACAAAGAAAGTGCAGGAAATCTTTCCACAACACTAAAGACCTAGAAAATCCAACTGATGGCCTGGGGTCCATGGCAGTAACTTACATGAGCAGCTGAAAACCTAGAGCCCTTGACAGTGATCCATGCAAGTCTGTCTCTATCCCACAGATCTGTGCTGAGAAGGCCCAAAGGTCAGCAGTGGAAGCTATAGAGTTTATGCAGGTGGGTGAAGAATCTGTACCAGCAGGCCATGTGTTCTACACTGGAGCCAAGAAGTGATGCTCAAAATAAAGATCAGGGGCGGTGCTCCAGAGGCTCTGAACTCACAACCAGATGCAAGGATTGGGTGGCGCACACTCTGGGGTGTGCTCCGCCTAGCCGCCTGGGTCCCGGAGGTCTTGGCCCCCACCCAGCAAGGCAGAGGCTCCAGCAGCACAGTCCGGGAGTGCTCCCTCAATAGCTGCGCAGAGGATCCAGCTCTACTCAACCCCACGTCTCAGTGCAACCCACCAGGGGAACACCTGGCCAGACTCATAGGACACATAGCCTAGCACCCCAGAGCAACCCAACAAAGTACATCAGGGGAACATGTGGCCAGCCTCACAAACCACAGAACACAAGGGTCCAGCGCCATAGTCTGGGAGTGTACCCCAGCTAGCCATGGGGATATTGGAGAATTGAAGCTCTATCCAACACAGTGCTTCAGTACAATTCATTGGGAGGCTGCCTGCGCAACCACACAGGTCCCAGAAGAAAATGACAAAACGAAAAACCAAGAGGCAGTCTCAATCTCCCAGCCCACTGAGAACAAACCCAAGAGACACTGAAGTGGAAGATACTGGTAGTCACACAACTGAATTTTCTGAAATGATAGCAAATGCAGTAAAGAAATAACTCCATGAAGCTATAGAGAAACTCAAATGGGAAATAATCTCTCAGCTAAAAAATGAAATGACAATCATTATGAAAGAAATGTGTGTATCTAAAGAAGATCAAGATAAAAAAATAGAAGAACATAAGAAAATGATGGAAACTTTGAATGAACAATATAAGACACAAATAGAATGCATGAAACATTCAAAGGGAAATTCAGGAAATGAAAAATTCCATGGAAAGGTTGAAAAACCGCTTGAATGAAGCTGAAGATAAAATCTCAGACCTTGAAGACAGCATGGGAGCTTATGATCATGAAAGAAAAGATCTCTTAAAAATAATAAAAAACCAAGAAACAACAATTCAACAGCTGCAAGATGATGCCAACAGAAATAACATAAGATTAATAGGCATAAATGAAAAAGCAGGGGGCAATGCTAATGACCTGCGAAGACTGTTCGCAGAAATAATAGCAGAAAATTTTCCAAACATGGGAAGAGAATCTGATATACAGGTAAGTGAGGCATACAGAACCCCAATTAACCATAATCA
This sequence comes from Dasyprocta punctata, assembly GCA_004363535.1. Classification (NCBI taxonomy): domain Eukaryota; kingdom Metazoa; phylum Chordata; class Mammalia; order Rodentia; family Dasyproctidae; genus Dasyprocta; species Dasyprocta punctata. Next base: position 64,554 of record RJWM01005938.1, on the reverse strand, counting down.
AAATAAATCCTCACCCAGACATATAATAATAAGGGTATCAGAAATACAGCACAAGGGTGGCGCACGCCTTTAATCCCAGCACTCGGGAGGCTGAGGTAGGAGGAGCGTTGTGAGTTCGAGGCCAGCTTGGGCTACAACGTGAGCGCAAGGCTGGCCTGAGCTACACAGTGCGACCCTGCCTTGAAAAACTAGGGCTGGGAGTTTGGCTCAGCGGCTTACGCGCCTGGCAGGCAGGTGCGAGGTTATGAGTTCAATCCCCGGTACCGCAAAAAAAAAAAAAAAAAAAAAAAAAAAAAAAAAAAAAAAAAAAAAAAAAAAAAAAAAAAAAAAAAAAAAAAAAAAAAAAAAAAAAAAAAAAAAAAAAAAAAAAAAAAAAGAAATACAGCACAAGAACAAAATACTAAAAGCTGTCAGAGAAAAGAAACAGATCACCTATGAAGGAAACCCCATGAGAATCATGGCAGACTTCTCAACAGAAACCTTGAAGTCATGAAGAGCTTAGAATGAAGTATTTCAAATCCTGAAAGAAAACAACTTTCAACCCAGATTGATGTACCCTGCAAAACTATCCTTAAAAAATTGATGGAGAAATAAGATTCTTCCATGACAAAGAACAACCGAAGAAATTTATGGCCACCAAACCAACACTACAAAGAGTACTGAAAGACACTCTAGAAAGAGACAAAGATAGCTACAATCTTAAGAACAACAACAAAAGGTAACCACTAAGCAGGGCAAATAATTAAACAGAAAATGTAGAAAACCACCAACAGAAACATAACATGATAGTGATAAGTCAGTATGTATCAGTTATATCCCTCAATGTAAATGGTCTCAACTCACCAATAAAAAGAAACAGACTAGCAGAGTGGGTTAAGAAAGAAAATCCAACAATATGCTGTGTACAAGAAACACATTTCACTCAAAAGGAAATTCACAGACTAAAAATCAAAGGATGGAAAACAATACTCCATGCAACAGGAACCCAGAAAAAAAGCAGGGGTAGCTATTTTGTTTGCAGACAATGTGAACTTCAAACCGAAAATGATCAAGAGATAAAGAAGGTCACTACATACTTTTTAGAGGAAAACTTCAAGAGGAAGAGATTACAATCATAAATATGTATGCACTGAATATGGGTGCACCCAACTATGTAAGACAATTCTTAATAGACATGAAAAACCAAATAAACAATAACACATTCATAACAGGGGATCTTAATATCCCACTGTCACAGAGAGACAGATCAACCAAACAAAAAATCAGCAAAGAAATAAGAGAACTGAATCAAAATTATGAACAAATGGACCTAGTAAATGTGTACCGAGTATTCCACCCATCAACATCAGAACACACATTCTTCTCAGCTGCATATGGGCCATTCTCTAAAATAGATCATATACTGGTTCATAAAACATGCTTAAGTAAATGCAAAGCAACTGAAATAATTCCATGCATATTACCTGACCATAGTGCAGTAAAATTGGAAATGAATGACAAAAAGCCTACAAGAAAACAATAAACACATGGAATTAAATAATACTCTCCTAAATAACCAATGGGTCACAGAAGAAGTTAAAGAAGAAATTAAACAATATCTACAATTGAATGAAGAAGCAAATACAAATTACTGGAACTTGTGGGATACAATGAAAGCAGTCCTCAGAGGGAAATTTATAGCATTAAACTCCCACTTCGGAAAAATGGAAAGAACACACATAAACAACCTAATGCTGCACCTCAAACTTCTAGAAAAAGAAGAGCAAGTCAAGTCCAAAGCCCAAAGAAGGGAGGAAATTATCAAGATCAGAGCAGAAATTAATGCAATTGAAACTAAGAAAACAATACAAAGAATTAATGAATCGAAGAGTTGGTTCTTTGAAAGAGTAAATACAATTAATAAACCCCTAGCCAACCTTATCAAAAAGAAGAAAGAAAAAACTCAGATTCATGCAATAAGAAATGAAAAGGGTGAAATCACTACTGACCCTGTGGAAATACAGAAGATCATCAATACCTACTTCGAAAACCTTTACTTACATGGATTCAATAACACAGAAGAAATGGACACATTTCTAGAAATCTATCAATTACCAAAGCTGAATCAAGAAGGTGTAAAACTGCTGAATAACCCAATTTCAGCTAATGAAATTGAAAATGTAATTAGAACCCTACCAACAAAGAAAAGCCCGGGCCCTGATGGATTCACCGCTGAATTCTACAAGAAATCTAGGGAAGACTCAATGCCAACACTCCTCACACTCTTCAAGGAAATTGAAAGGGAAGTAAGTCTTCCTCATTCCTGGAAACAAGTATTACCCTAATACTAAAACCAGAGAAAGACCCAACCAAAAAAGAAAATTACAGGGCAATCTCCCTAATGAACATAGATGCAAAAATCCTCAATAAAACACTGGCAAATAGAATACAGAAAGTTATCAGAAAGATTAACACCATGATCAAGTGGGATTCATCCCAGGAATGCAGGGATGTTTCAACATATGCAAATCAATAAATGTAATATACCATATTAACAGGGCCAAGGAAAAGAACCACATGATCACCTCAATAGATGCAGAAAAAACTTTCAACAGAATCCAACACCCATTCATGATAAAAACCCTACAGAAAATCGGAATAGATGGTCTCTACCTCAACCTGATAAAAGCCATATATCATAAACCAACAGCCAACATCTTACTAAATGGACAAAAACTGAAACCTTTCAACCTAAAATCAGGAACAAGACAAGGATGTCCGTTATCACCACTCCTATTCAATATAGTTCTGAAAACATTAGCCAGACAAATTAGACAAGAGAAAGAAATAAAGGGAATAAGGATAGGAAAGGAAGAAGTAAAATTATCACTCTTTGCAGGTGATATGATACTCTACATAGAAGACCCCCAAAAATCCATTGAAAGACTTGTAGAAGTAATAACCAAATTCAGTAATGCTGTTGGATACAAGGTCAGAACTCAAAAATCAATAGCGTTCCTGTACACAAACAACAAAGTCACTGAGAGAGAAATAATGGAAACCACACCCTTCACTATAACATCCAAAAAAACAAAATACTTAGGAATCAATCTAACAAGGGAAGTAAAAGATCTATACAGTGAAAATTACATTACTCTGAAGAAGTAAATTAAGAAGATCTCCAAAAATGGAAAGATATTCCCTGTTCATGGATAGGAAGAACAAACGTTGTGAAAATGGCCATTCTCCCAAAATTAGTATACAGATTTAATGCAATCCCAATCAAAATACCACTTGCCTACCTCACAGAACTAGAGAAAGCATTCCTGAAATTCATCTGGAACCAGAAAAGACCCAGAATAGCAGAGGCAATTCTGGGCCACAAAAGTAAGGCAGGAGGCATCACAATCCCCGACTTGAAACTGTACTACAAAGCCACTGTGATAAAATCAGCATGGTACTGGAATCAAAACAGACCTGAAGATCAGTGGAATAGATTAGAAGATACATCCACAACTACAAACACACTTAGCCACCTCATCTTTGACAAAGGTACCAAACATGTACATTGGAAGAAAGATAACCCCTTTAACAAATGGTGCTGGAAAAACTGGCTTTCTATATGCCATAAACTAAAACTAGATCCATGTCTATCACCATGCACTAAAGTAAAGTCAAAATGGATCAAAGATTTGAATATTAAAACAGAGACACTAAACTTACTAGAAGACAAAGTAGGTAAAAATCTTGACAACATAGGAGTAGGCAGAGAGTTCATGAACAAAAATCAAATTGCATGGGAAACACTTCCCAGAATCAACAACTGGCATCTAATCTTAGTAAAAAGTTTTTGCATGTCAAAGGAAATCTTCAACAGAGTGAAAAGAAAACCCAAGAACTGGGAAAATATCTTAGCCAATTGTCCATCAGACAAAGGACTTCTATCTAAAACATATAAAGAATTAAAAGAAATCAGGCCCCTAAAATTCAAGGACCCAATCCAAAAATGGGCATCTGAGATGAATACACACTTCTCAGAGAAAGAAATACAAACAGCAAATATATGAAAAAATGTTCCACATCAATGGTCATTCGGGAAATGCAAATTAAAACAACACTGAGATTTCATCTCACTCCAGAAAGAATGGCCATGATTAAAAAATCAACCAACAACAAATGCTGGAGGGGCTGTAGGGAAAAAGGAACACTTCTCTACTCTTGGTGGGAGTGTAGACTGGTGCAAGCACTGTGGAAATCAGTGTGGAGATTCCTCAAGAAGCTAGAATCAGAGATCTCATTCAACCCAGCTATCCCACTTTTGGGCATTTTCCCAGAAGAACTGAAAACATCATATCACAGTGATATTTGTGCACCCATGTTTATAGCAACCCAATTTGTAATAGCCAGATCTTGGAAACAACCCAAGTGCCCATCAATCAAGGAATGTATAAAAAAAAGATGTGGTATTTATTTTATTTCAGGTATCAAGAAAGATTGCATTGAGACTTTTATAAGTAAATGGACACAACTTGAGACCATACTCATAAGTGAGATAAATCAAACCCACATGTGTAAATACCATATTGTCTCCCTAGTGTAAGAAACAGAAAAGTATATATGATCCAAAATCTATAATAAATACTACATAAGGGTGAAGAACAGCTCAGAGTGCAAGAGTAACTGGGAAGGGAAAAGGCAGAAAGAGAAAAGGGAAAAGGAAAAGATATAAACCTGTATATATGTATATGTAAGATAACTAGAATGAACACACTGTTGAATCTATTTGTTGTTGAGAAAGAACAGTTAATACTCATATGATTAGATCAATTTTACATGTCTATATCTGTTAATGTAAACAACCATTTTGAAGGGAACGATACGCAATATTGCAACCATTGTCAAGTTTCTATCATCCTGTTTTGTAAACCTATAATGTCACTGTTGTGCATTTGGCCTAGTCGTTTGTTTGTCTCTTTTGCTTTTTGTCTTTCTTATTTGTGTCTTTTTTCTCTTAAATTAAAAAAAAATAATAAGGATTAGAGTTCCCCTGAAAAGTACCACAGCCATCCTCAGCGACAGTGAGGTACTGAGCTCCTCTGATGATGAGTACAGCTGAGTACTATCAAGAAGCCAGTATGACAAACTTCTCCTGGAGATTAAACAGCACATGTCTTCACCTCTGGAGCCAGGAAGTAGTGCTCAAAGCAAGGACCAAAGCTCCCCCAAAGTGGACCGCAGCCATTCTCAGCAACAAGATCCCAAGCTCCTCTGATGATAATAGTCGAGTTCATATCAGAGGCCAGCATGACAAGCTCCTCCAGGAGAACCAATGGCCCTAAACAACAAAAACACTTAGGAGAACCCACAACACTACTCTTCCTCTCCAGGTCTCCTTTTTATGCTGGCAACAGTCCTCAGGTGGGTCATCCCTCCTCAGCACCATGCTGATTCATTTCAGCTGGTGCTTAAATTGACCACCTGTTGCCAATCCACTACACTACTCAAGCTTATACTTATCCAAAGTGAAACAAGAGAAGCTAAGGACATGCATAATTCATTTTCTGAATTCTCTACAATGAGAAAGTTAAAAATATAGTAAATATTGAGTCTTGGCTGTAGAATGAAGTATGTTCTTTTCTATGGGTGCTCAACATTTTAATGTTAACATTTTGAAACTTCAGTTATGGTTCCATCATGTCTTCACTCATCTTAAATATATATGTAGAGAATAGTGTCTGACTATTGCATGACTCTTAGTGAATTTCATTCTTTGTCTCGACTATATTGTTTTAGAAATTGATGTTAGCCAGACATGGTGGCACATGCCTTCAATCCCAGCACTCGGGAGGCTGAGACAGGAGGATCCTTGTGAGTTCGAGACCAGCCTGGGCTGCAAAGTGAGTTCAAGGCCAGCCTGAACTGCATAGTGAGACCCTGTCTCAAAAAACAGGGC
>RJWM01005938.1:39354-58522 GCA_004363535.1 Dasyprocta punctata | reverse complement strand
CATTGTGTCAATTTGAGAAGGTCAGAAGTTTAACTGAGAGACTCAGCAGGGAGCCAGGGTTGTTACTTTGTAAACCTCCTCAGCCTGTGCAAGAGGAGGGCAGGCAGATGGTGTGAGCTCTACCCCCCCACCCCAGGGGAGCAGCCTGCATACTATAAAAGGTGAATGAGGAGGGACTGATTGCTGCTTCTTAGGAGGAGCTCCAGTCTTGGCATTCAGCTTTTACGTTGTCTACTGGCTTGTGGCATAGACTGTTCAGCTTCATCGTAGACTCGTCTTCCTTCGTTGTAGACTCTTCAGCCTTCTGTCATAGATTCTTCAGTGTTCCGTCATAGACCTGTCGGCCTCCTGATACGGACTTGCCTAGGACACTGCAGTAAGCTCCAGCCCTTCGGCTGGACCCTTCCCCCTCCAGCTTGCAGACACCCTCTGCATACTCCTTTATCTAACTTTGTGGCTGACCATAGTAAGCCAATCTTGTTATTTCTTATACAGTTGTATATTTTGTGTTGTATCTGTTTCTCTAGTAAACCCTAACTGATACAACCACATGGTTTTTTTAGTCATTCAGAAGCCACTATTAATTTTATGTAGTAATAATAAGCATAATGATGATTACCAACTTCAGCTTCCAAATATTGAGAGGGAGCATATATATATACACTTTAGTGTGACAACTTTTAGAAACTGTTTTGAGATAGATGAAGAAAAGGCAAAAGATATGTTAAGAAGCAGATGTTGTATGACTAAAGTGCCCAGCTGTGTACTAACAAAATGAATCTCATGCCGATTAGTTAACAATTCTTTGGCAGTCAGAGACATATGTAAAGCAATAAACACAGCATGGGGAAATAAAAAAAAAAAAAATTAAAAGCATTTTCTAAGCCTAAAACATTGGCAGTGTCTAGTCTACCATCTGTGTTACTGAAGAGTTGATTTTGTTGTATATAAGTCATGCCAAGGTCACTTCAAAAAATAGATTAAGCCATTAGAGTCTTTGTTCTCAAATGTTAGCACTGTATCAGTAGTTTTATGTCAGTAAAAATAAACTACACTTGGTGTAATACAAATTAAATAATTTTATATCTGCTTTGTGTGTCATGAGACAAAGTTTTGTTTTTGTTCTGTTCAATCCTCCTTTGAATTCTTCCAGGTTGGTGCTTGCTTGAGCAGCACATATACAAAATTCTCTCAAGTCAGATCTATTAATTATTTTAAAAATTTCTTTTGAAATGCTTCTTTGCCAGAATTAGGTGAACGATCGTTTCGCTACAAGGTATAATAACACTGTTGATCTTTAATGTCAGGTCTTCTGTCAGAGCGGGCAGGGCTGTCTTATCTTCAAAGTCACCCCTCTTTAACTGAATACCTGGTAAAGCCTTTGAGGAGGCAGTTATACTTACCACTATACCAAATCCTTAAAGGATGGCCTACTTAAACTAAAAGTTTATTCTTGGATACTTAAAATAATCTTCCACTCCGGTTTCCCTTACAGGACCAAAAATTGAAAAATACATAGCCATAGATTGTTTCTATGTACTGCATCAACTCTTTGTAATTGGTTTGGTGGTTTGTTTGTTTGTTTTTGTTTGACAGCTTTCTTCCACGGTATTCAGAAACATTGCAAACTACACCGTAAGTTATTCTTAGAGCTATAATGAAACACCTTAAAACTTTATAGAAATCAGGGCCAATATAATTTGTTTCAGAATAAAATGAAAACTAAAGCACTTATTAATGTGATATCATACTAAATTAGGCTGCAGGAAAAACTTCATAAGCTTTGATATTTATTATTCCTGTGACAAACAATGTGCAATAAATTGAAAACGTACTCTTATCTTTATTTAACAACTTCTCTGAAGGTAGAAATTCTTATAATATTATGGATCAGAAAAGATATTTTTCATTAGAATATTCACTTTTCTATATACATTTCTTAACTAAAGTTTCAGAATCCTGAGGGCTTAAAGCATCTCACACAATTTTTATTATTGTTCTGGTTATGATATCTGTAAAAAAATTTTGGCTGTAGCTGAGAATAGTGGTACACACCTGTAATTCTAGCACTGGGAGGCTGAGGGAGAAAAATTGTAAGTTCAACTCCAGTACTTAACAATTTCTGAGGACCCTGTCTCAAAATAAAAAATCAGAAAGGCTGGGGATATAGGTCAGTGAAAAGGCCCTTGATTGAATCCCAGTACCTGTAAAGAAAAAAAAAAAAAAAAGAAAAGAAAAGAAAAAAAAAAAGAAAAGAAATGGCTTATTGTGTGGTCTTGTTTTTATCTGTATAACTTTGCTTCTTATTAGAGCTGAAAATATTCTATATACAGAATACCGTAATGTTGAGGACTGAGGAGAAACTTTGCTTTGGTTAAACACCTATCTGGCAATACCAATGGAGCATGGGTAAGAAGTAGTCAAAAAGAATGAAAGTGTTGCTAAAGTTTTAGGGCCAAAAATCCTGGCTTTGGGGATCCCAACAGATCAGGCACAGCCTCTTATCCTAAAACACCAGTGAAAGAGGTAGCAGTGCTGAAGGGCAGTAAAGAGGTTTTTAGTTAGCATAGCCACTGAGATAGACGACCCCCGGGATGAACAAAAAAACTCACGGAACGATGGAAATTTCTCGGAGCTGAGCGTTTATTGCCAGGCCTGGCGACGCAGTCTCACGAGCCGAATTTTGGAGACTGCGCCCCGTCCCAGCGTTCGGAAGGGGCTTATAAAACATCAGAACAAAGGGAGGAAGGGTCTTGCAAGGGCGGGTACAGAAGCAAATTGCATTGGTCAGTTTGAATGACCTTTTACATTTATTGGAGAAGGCAACCTTGGGGATGTCTCAGGTTGGGCAGCGGTGACCACCTCCTAATATGGGTAGCTGATGCTCCGGAAAGGCACATGTTGTAAATTCCTCAGAGCATGAGATGGGGGAGTTGTTATCTCTTAACCCAGTTTTCTGGCTGGCTCTGTCCTTGGGTAGCTTTGAATTGTAACAGCTCAGTTCTCAGGATGGGGGGTGGGTGAGCAGTTACAGGAAACAGAAACTTAGGCTGGCTAAGGGGGAGACAGTACTCCGGGAAAGGGGGCTCAGGCCTAAAATGGCACATACAGAACAGGAAAACGACGCATCAATTATCCATAGGCTATTACAGCCACGCTAGGACAGACGCTTGGCTGGGTGCAGTGACACACACCTGTAATCCCAGCACTCTGAGAGGCTGAGGCAGGAGAATTACAAATATCAGCCCAGCCTGGGCAATTTAGCAAGTCCCTGCCTCAGAAACCTAGAAAATATTTTTTAAAATGCTGAGGATGAAAACAAAAATTTTGGGGATGTAACTTAATAGGAAAGCCTTGGGTTCAAACCCCAGTACCCCTCCCCTCCAGAAATGCAAAGGTCCTTGAGGGACTGACAGAAATTTTGGGGTTTTATGGAAAAGGGGAACAAACAAAGGCAAGGTTTGGGGATTTGCCTAGCTGGCAGGGTAAGTAATCCTGGTCAAGGTGTAAGCTGGTAGATTTTTATCTCAGGACTGGTTCTGCCACATTCTGTGAGAGCAGTTGTTCCTTAAGGGGACAATTTGTTTTCTGTGTGAGAAGATAGGTCCTGTTGAGGGAGGCAGCCTAGTTTCCTGTCACGGGGAAGTTGTTTACACTGCAGGGATAGCTTCAACATGGAATGTTCTGCTTTTTCTGGTATCTCAGTTGACTTTAGGTTTAGGATAAGGATTGGAGACTTCTAGGCATCGATCCAGGGGGTTCAAAACTGAACATTTTGAAAGCTGGCAACTGAATGTCCCTGCAAATCCTGAAAATTGCTTTAGTTACTCTTTTCTTGGTGTCCTCAGTGTGGAAGGGAGGTAAAATTGATATAGGAATGATATATTAGGACCTCTAAATATTATATAAGGCAAATATTTTAACTTTTAACCTGTTATGTGTCTGATGTGTCAAGTTTGTGTTTTTTAAAATAGAAGAATGAATTTTAAGGAACAACAAAAGTTAAGAGTAGGAATATTCATTGAGGGGGAAAGTTATAGCTCTTGAGAGGCAAGAAGGGACCTGAAAGTGTCTTGTTGAAGACCTCACTTCTCAGGGGAAGTTTTATAAATCACAGCCATGTGGGTGCAATGTGGGTTATAGATGTAATCGACCAATATGATTGTAAGTATTGCCACTTGGATAGGTAACATTGATCTAATGGGGAAGCAAGTCACAAAGCAAGTGCACATGGAAAGATCTTTTTAAGAAGTGATGAGTCCAAGTGTCTTGATTACCCAGGTGACTGATGTCTTATCTAGACTTCATTAGACCAAGTGCTACAATTTATCTCTGGTCTGGTCATTTTATCCTTATCTTGAGGCCTGTCCTATTGTAATCTCAATGTTGTATATTGTAATCTTTTAAAATATTGTAACCCAAATATTGTGATCCCTTTTCCTGTCCACCTCGCAGTCTGGAAAGTTATATTTGTAATTCCACTGAAACATTATTGGAATCCTGGCGAATTAATTCAATCTACCACCTCAAGTGCAACCCACAGCAAGAATAAAGACACTAAGACATATTTATAGTTATGGGCAGCCAAGGGTTTCTGAGTCCAGTTCAGGTGAGGATACATGGAACAAAGGCCCTGATCCAAAGTCTCACCCAGAATTTATTATCTCAGGAAGAGAGTGGCTCAAGGGTGAGTATGGTGGGAACTATGTGAGAAATGTGAACTGAGCTAGCCAGGTGGTGAGAAAGGAACCTCTACAAAATACAGGGAAAATGGTATGCAGAAAGACCAATCTGAATGAGTCAATGGGGGTAGCATATGAATGAAGTTAGGAGGCTGTTGCTTCAATTTTTTTTTTTTGTTGTTGTTGTTGCTTTAGTTTTTAATATGTAAACTTTTGTGCCCTGAGAAGTAATAGCCTCTTATTTTGAGGCTGTACCCAGTTGACATTCCCGGAGCTATTTGGCTATGCCATCCCCCTGTGTTCAACCATTTGCAGGGAACATGATGTGAGGAAACAGGAAATTGTCAGCTAGTATTAAGGATTACATATCAGTACCTTAGCAAGTCTTACTTGCATTGCTTAGAGCTAGTTGGAGGGAGAAGGAAATAGCATAGCCATCTCTGTACATACATGGAGACAGGGTTCAGTTTAACTAACACTGAAGCAATTGTTCTGCATTGAAGGGGAGTTGCCCAGGTCATCTTCTACATCACCCTCCAAAAGATGTGCCTCTGGCCACAGCTGTAAAAGTTTTTATCTTTGCCCTGTCTCGAGGACCTAGCCCTGATTTCCTATAGTATTTCTGTCTAACTCAATTGTCTATAATAAAATAGACTAGGTAAATGTAGGACTAATAAACCTTATATAATTAGTTTTTAGACAGGTACTGCTTAGTTTTAAGGTAATTTTCCATAGGGCTTTTATCATGGATGGGTGTTGCACTTTGTCAAATGCCTTTTCTGCATCTGTTGAGATGCTCATGGACCTTTTGTCTTTGGTTACATTAATATGGTGTATTACATGTATTGATTTGCATTTGTTGAACCATCTTTGCATTCATGGGATGAATCCTTCTTGGTCATAGTGTATAATCTTCTTGATGATTTGCTGTATTCTGTTTGCTAGTATCTTTTTGAAGATTTTTGCATCTATGTTCCTCAGGGAGGTTGGCTTGTAGTTTTCTTTTTTAGTTAGGTTTTAGAATCAGGGTGATACTTGCTTCCAGGAATGATTTTGGAAGTATTGCTTCCCTTTCAGTTTCCTTAAAGAGTTTCAGCATTAGTAGCATTAGTTCTTCTGTAAATTCCTTGTAGCAAAGTTTTAAGGTAATGAAAGAGACAGATACAGGTTAACAAATACTCTTTAACTCTTAAAGCTCACTTTTTAGTCACCAAAAGCCTAACAATGAGAACATAAGAAACTTATTTTAAGGCTTGTAAGTATGTGTGCTTTTTTAAGGTAGTTCTCCTTGGCATCACACAGTTTTATTTCTTCACTGTGTCTCATGAAGGGTGTTTTAGCCTGCTTGACCTGCTAGTCATGGGAGAAAAGCTCCTGCCCAGGCACTGGGTTGTCCAAAACCCTTATGTGTGCCTTCTTGGATGAGAATGAATTCTGATTCCTTTCTAACCCAGGGATGGGTTAGATTATATAGTCTATAAAGGAATGCCTGTCTTTGGCTCTTTTTTATATGAGCACTTATTTTCTAGGGATTCAGGAGCTTCCACTTGTATAGGAAAAAAGTTCAGGATTGCAAAGAGAAGGACAGTACCACTTCCTGACATACTGATAAAAACCATTCCTAACAGAGGTGAACTTCCAAAACCTGTCTCATAGCCTCTAGCTGAATCCTCAGACACACCCACACAAGCTGTCAGCCAAAAACCATTCTGAAAGCTGTCTATGATAGACCCACCTTGTAACAACCAAAAAAGTAAAGAATAGAAAGCCATGTTTGCAAAAATAAAAATGTTCATCACAGAAACCCGTGTCACAATCTCCCATGCTCTCCACTTTTAACATGGTACAAGCATCCAACAAGGGGCGTAAACTACCAGTGAACAACAGATGACAATTTTTGATTACCTAAATGATTCAGAATCAGAATCCACTCAAAATATTTAGGGGTGCCAAGAAACAAAAGCAAACTGTTACCTCTTTCTGATTATCTTGCTGGGGCCTCTGAAATGATATAGGAGAAATATAGCTCCCAACCTATTAGATGTCTGATGTGCCAAGTTCATGTCCCCTGAAATTGAAGAATGAATTACAAGGAACTATGCAGAGCTTAAGAGTAGGAAAGGTTTATTGAGAGATAGCTCTTGAGAGACAGGAGTGGCCCCAAAAGTGGATTGCTACTGAGCCCTTTTGACAAGGGTAAGTTATACAGCAAAGTCATAATGTGAGTACAATGTGGGTCAAACTACAATCAACCTATAGGATTACAATCAACCTATAGGATAGCTGCTTAGCTAATATTAACCTTATAGGGAATGGAGTCACATGGCCAGGGTACATAGAAAGAACAAAGGTATTTTGGGGAAGGAGTGGGTTCAAATGGTATGATCACCCACCTGGGAAGCTGATGCCTATCTGAACTTCTCAGACAAGGTGGTGCTAATTACATTATAATTCCAAGTTACTGCTTATCCCTTAGGGAGGCAGGTAGGCCTGGCCATGGAGATTTTATCTTGAGGCCTAGTCTTCTTCAGATGCACCTCCAGCCACAATTCTGTTGTCTTTATTTTTCACTGACTTCCTTGAGAGCCCAGTCCGTCTCTGATTGTGTATTAATTTTTATATAACTTAGCTGCTTCTAATAATACCATACTGTCATGGTTTTCTGTTAAGAGGCAGGGCTACTTTTAATTTATATCCTAGTAATTTCAAATTTGCCTTTATTTTAAGGACAGGGATTTTTTAGTCAGCTTTCCATTTCCATAATGAAATTCCTGAAGCAATTAATTTATAAACAGGATTTAATTTAAATTCATGGTTTTGGAAATTCAAGCCCAAAAGCAGGAGACCTCGTTGCTTAAGGGCTGTACTGATGGTAGCACATCATGGTGAAAATGTGTGATGAGTAAACTGTTTACATCTCATGAGGTAGGAAGCAGAGAGATCATAAGGTAAGGAATAAAAAGATGGTAGCTCCCATATTCCATATTACACTATATTACAATATAATACAAAGAGGGCCCCAACGTCCACAGTCCCCTTTAAGAGCATGTCCCCAGAGACTTAATGATTTAACAACAGGCTGAACACCCCAAAGGTTCCATCACCTCTCAGTGGCACTATCCTGGGGACCAAACCTTTCACACATGGATCTAAGTTTGAGTCTAGCCTGGTAAATCTAGAGACTTTAGTGAGATTCTTTCTCAAAAATAATAATTAAAAAATGGACTGAGAATTCAGCTCAATGAGAAAGCCCTGGATCTAATCCAAAGTGTGTGTGTGTGTGTGTGTGCGCGTGCATGTGTGTATATTAATCAAATGAAAATTATGAATAGTATTTCACATAATAATGAGCACATGCAGTGTGCATCTGTGGGTTTTATGACTTTTGATTTTTTTGTGATGTTTCCTCATCTAAGAAGTAAAATGATGACATACTAGATGCACTCTAAATAGACTTCTAAATTGAATACCGATCCTGATCCTTCAGCATGGTATTTAAGGCCTTTGATAGTTAGAAATCTTTATTTTTTTTACTTAACTTTCACTAATTCTATTGTTCTATTAAGCAGTCTCCAGATACACAAATTTTGTCGATAGGCCTCAAGCTAAAGTAATTAGCTAGTCTCCATTTACGTTTATCCACAGTTATTCCTGTTTTTCCTATTTCCTGTTATTTAAGAGGCCATTGTTTACTTTGTCATCCTATGTTACAGGCACAGTGCTAAGTGTTTAACATGCATTCTCTTCTAATTCAGTCCTCTTGACCACCCTATGACATGTAGACACTGTTATTATTCCTATTTTACAGAGGACGTAGGAATCTACAGAGGTGAAGTCATTGACCAGTGTACACAGCTGGGATGATTCAAAGCCAAACTTTTGATCCAGGAGTGTTTGTTTTCAAAGACTATTTAAGTCTTAGCCTCTAGATAAAATTTCTTTCTCTGTATTCAGCTGATTCTGTTCTTCAGTAAGACTTCAGAGTTTTTACTCTCTTGTCCTTCATCTGCCATTACCTTAGTTTAGGTTCCCCATCATCCTAATCTTGACTGTTGGCTTAGCCTCCCAACTATGTCTCTGTCTTGTTTTATCTGACACAGGAGTTAGCTCAGTTTGTTTTGTGGTTTCCTCATTACCTCATAGGTTAAAGTATAAGATCCTCAACATTTTTAGTCTGTTCTCACTTTTATTTTTTGCTTATTTCAACTTTGTATTCCCACAGGAGTATGGAAACTAACATCTTTTTATTCCTTACCTTATGGTGGACTTAGTAACTGCTTAATGAATAGTTGTTGATTTGATGAGGTAGATCTAGGCAAATGGTAGGTTCTTGGCTGTCAGTATAGTTTGATAGGATTAAAATGAATTATTTCATGTCATAGTAACAAAAATATTTTAATATACATAATAATTCTTATAGTCACCTAATTCTATACTTGTTCCGAGTTCCTATATTTTTCCCTGGAAGAGAATTAATGAAATCGACACATAGTGCATACACTAAGTGTTAGACATTTTTATGATACAAAGTAAACATTATCAGTCATGCATTCTCATTTTGAGGCAGAAAATAAATCTTTTGTGATTTGTGGGTTGTGTGTGTCTCTGTTGTATGTAGATGTCAATCTTTAAATTACATATTACTTCTACCCTGACCATTTAGGGATTGGATCTATATTTTTTTCATCATTGTAATATTTTAGTGTTAAAATTTCTAAACCATTGGGAAGGACATCCACCCAGATGGATAAGATCCTAGAAATTCTGAATAAATTATTTATAAATGAAAAATTTTCAATGGATCCAGTTCAATATCAACATTAAATTTGTGACTTTAAAAAGTTTAGAGTGTATCTGTATGAGTGAAATTGGTCTGTCTTTTATATTAGACCGTATCCTTACTCAATTTTATTACCAGGATTATTATAAACTATAGAATATAAGGATGACACATTTTTAGGCTCCAACTTCCAAAAGTAACTTCATTCTAAATTTAAAACTGTATTTTTCTGGTCTCTGGTTTGGGATGCTTTGATATTCTTCACCTTGTATTAGTTTTGGTCATTTATGTTTTTCTAGAAAATAGCCAAATCTCTGTAGATTTTGAAGTCCTTAAATGAAAACTTTACACAGTATTATGTATATTTAAAAATCACCCATATTGCCCTTCTCATGTGTGATGGTCCCTGAAACTCATCTTTAGCTATCAAGTGTTTTTGGAACTGTCATAGTAAAGCTCATTGCTGGAATGATACTATATTGAAAGTTTGTTCCTTATAAAGAAATAGACATCAGTAAGTAGAGGTGTTTTAGAGGTGGAAATGGGTAGTATGGTTAGTTGTATTCTGGGAAATAAAGTATGAAGAGAAGATGATCCCAGTTATTAATAATTCTCTCTGCATTGTGGGATTCTGGGTGATTTTTACTGTCTAGCAGTTTCTTCATATTTGCACATGTTTTCTATTAGAGAAAATAGGATTGGAATAGAAACAAACCTAGTCTTAATTGCTATGATGGTGTGTCTATACACATGAATTTTTTTCTCTCTCTGTGACCACTCCCCTTCTATTGGCAATCATGCATATGGTTAAAAAAAATGAAGATAGAAAGATAATAATAAATGTTTCCTCATGATTATTTTCAAAGCTGTCAATGCAGATTCTGAAATGGTACATTATAAGTGCTAGTTACAGACTTTTTACTTTGGAAGAATAGTCTTTGCTTATTTAAGAGGGAGAGAAAAAGATCATAGTGTCTTTCTTTTTTTAATTTTAATTTTAATTTTTTTATTTTTTGTTTAAGAGAAAAAAGACACATAAAAGACAGACAAAAAACAAAAGAGACAAACAAATGACAACAGCAAGTCCACAACCGTAACACTATAGGTTTACAAAACAAGATGATAGGAACTTGACAATGGTTGCAATATTGCATATCGTTACCTTCAACATGGTTGTTTACATTAACAGATAGAGACATGTAAAATTGATCCAATCGTATGAGTTTAACCGTTCTTTCTCAATAACTAATACAATCAGTATAGTCATTTTAGTTATCTTATATATACATATATACAGATTTTTGTCTTACTTCCTTTTCCCTTTCTTCTTTCTTCCTTTTCTCTTTCCCAATTACATAGTGTCTTTCTTTTTATTTTTTTTTATTTAAGAGAAAATAGACACAGAAGATAGAAACAAAAAGCAAAAAAGACAAACAACCAACAACAACAAATCTGATACAATAACATTGTAGGTTTACACACTGAGGTGGTTGAAGTTTGACAGTAGTTACAATATTGCATATCATTACCTTCATAGGGGTTGATCAGATTGACAGATATAGACATGTAAGATTTATCAATTCAGGAATATTAACTTTTCTTTTTCAATAGCTAATGTATTTAGTAATATAGTTTTTTTAAACTGTCTTATTTATACATATTTATAAATTTATGTCTTTTTCCTTTTCCCTTCCTTCCTTCCTTTCCCCTTAGAATACCTCTTGTTATCATTGAAATAACTACCCATAACATCAGGTCTAATGTAATCAAGCAAAATAGTTCAGAGTGAAACCAGTAAAGGATAAAAGAATGGTCGTACGTAAGAGAAACAAAAAACTAAAGGGATCAACAAACAACAACAACATATCTGATACTGTAAAATTATAGGTTTAGGAATTTAGATGGTTGGAATTTTACAGTGGTTGCAACATCGTATATCATTACCATTAAGAGGGCTGTTCAGATTGACAGATAAAGACATGTAGGATTGATCTGATCATATGAATATCAATCATTCTCTCTCACCAGTTAATGCATTTAGTAGCATAGTCTTTCAAACTGTGTTATGAATACCCTCATATAAATCTATGTCTTTTTTCCATACCTTTCTTCCTCGGTTCCCCTTGTAATACCTCTTATTGTTTTCAAACTAAGTGCGCTTACCAATTGGCCAAATATAGTCGAACGAAATAGTACTGAATAAAACCAATAACAAATAAGGTAATGGAGGCAATACATAGTAATGCACCATTGATTTCTATAATGCCTCAAATTAGCTTCAAGGCAGTTGCCTATATCATCTGTTGTAACAGAAACGCACTAAGATAGGTTAAAATCCCTCATAACAGAGCAGTGAAAGCAATACCTGGTTTTGAAGCAAGGTGATCATGTATCATTGAAGGCTACCCTTATAAATTTTGTTATCTTTACAATAGCTGTGTTTGTCATCATTTATGATAAAGTTAGGCCGGTCGAGGTAGAATAGGATTAAACTAAATAGCTCATTGAAAACAATACTGGACTTAAATCCCGTTAATGGATTATTCATTTGTCTGCCCTGCTTGGTGGTATCCCTCTGTCACTGTTTCTGGAGCTGTGGGCTTTTTTTTATCTTTCTCTAGAATGTCCTTCAGTATTCTTTGTAGGGTTGGCTTGGTTGTCATAAATTCCTTTAGTTGTTCTTTGTCGTGGAAGTATCTTGTTTCTCTGTTGATTTTAAAAGATAATTTTGCAGGGTACATCAATCTGGGTTGGAAATTATTTTCCTTCAGGGCTTAAAATATTTCACTCCAAGCTCTTCTTGACCTGATGATTTGTGCTGAGAAGTCTGTCGTGATTCTGATGGGCCTTCCTTTGTAGGTAATCTGTCCCTTTTCTCTAATAACTTTTAATATTTTGTTTTTGTGTTGAATTTCTGGAATCTTGATTATTATATGTCTGGGTGTAGGCCTATTTTGGTCATGTTTAGCTGGAGTTCTATATGCTTCAGTTATCTGAAAGTCTCTTCCTGTTCCCATGCTTGGAAAATTTTCTGAAATTATTTCTGTAAATAGGCTTTTAATTTGATTTGTATTGACCTCTGCTTTTTCACTCACACCTTTAATTCGTAAATTGTATTTCCTTGGGTTGTCTTGCAGCCGTTGCACTTCCACTTCCAGATTTCTTATTATTTTTAGGAAGTCTTTCCTTTCTCTCTCCCAGGCTTCCAGTCTCTCTTTCAGATTCGAAAGACTATCTTTAGTTTCCTTCAGGTGGTTCTGCCAACTTTCATTGGAGTCTTTGATTTCCTGGTAGTCTCTCTGAATCTGATGCGTTCTAAGTCTTCATTCTCAGTTTGCTTTGATTTTCCATCCTCCACCTTTTCGGCTATGTCTCCTTTAGAGGTGCTTAGCGATTCCCCTATTGTGTATTTCATTTCAATTCTCATTTGAGCTAACAGTGCCACTTTAATTTCTTTTATAGCTTCATGGAGTTGTCTTCCCACTTCGGCTGTCATCTCCTCTGAGAGTTTAATTTTCGGGCTCCCAACCTTTTCTGCATTTGCTTCTCCTGGATTTGTTCTGTTTGTATCGGAGGCCGGAGAGCGCCCTCTACCTTTCCGTCCTGGCATTTTCCTGGGCTATTCAGGGATCTCCTGATTTCTCTGTAGTGAGCCTGTGTTGGTCCACTGCCTTTCCCCAGCCTGTTTCCGCTCTGCGGATGTCTGGTGCAGTGCACGAGGGCGGGGCCGCTACCTGGGAACCCGTGCCGGGCCGTCCGCAAACTTCCCCATCACCCCCAGGGTGCCCATGCAACCTTGGTCTCCAGATTCTGCCAGGACCCTCCAGGGCATTGTGGGAGCAGGGAACTGTGCCTAATTAGGTGCGGTTCTGGTCTCAAGATGGATGCCAGTCCCGCGTTCTCCCTCGGGGGTGGGGGGTGAGGGACTGGGGGCCCGCCGGGTTCACTCACTCGCCTGCTCACGACCATCTCGTTCCACAATCGATTGCTGCCTCCGCCATCACCGCCGCAGCTGCAGCAATTCAATTGTGCATCGCCAGCACTTTAATCACACTTTCCCAGATCGCTTCCCACCGCTAATTAGGTTTGGCTCTGGTCAGAGGTGTTGCCAGTCTCCACCTTTGTTTGGTTATTTCTTTTTTTTACTCTTTCTGTGGGCTACAGTTCTCATTTTAGATTCTTCTTGGGTCCAGAGGACCCATCTCCCTCTTTTTTCCTTCCCTCTGTTATTATATTATTTTATATTCCAGCATTTGGATGCTATATTCCAGGGAGTCTCCCTATCGCGGTGTTATCTGATTGGCCATTTTCCCGAAAGTTCCCTACATAGTGTCTTTCTTTCCTAACAATTAGAGTGCCATTGATTTTGTTTCTTGTTCCTGTCAAGGGAGAATCAGTCTCACTTTTTTTCCCCTTTTCTAAAAGAGAAGGAATGTTAAAGACAGGAAAGGAACTAAATACACATATCATTGTGAGAAGAGCTCAACAATCTGGTTTCAGAGCCTGTGTACTTAACCACTATGCTATCTACAAGTTGCTTCCCTTGTGGGATGTATTAGCATTCTACTCAATGCCAATGGCATAACAAGTAGACAAGAAAGAGATCATGCATATAAAATAATAGAATGGTGCTGACTTATCTCAATATTAAATGCCATACTCTAAAAATAGAGTTTGTACCGTCTTGTTTTCAAATATCTCTAAAAGAATTATGAAAACTGATATTGTATGAGGATACTAGTAAGTTAGTGAATTAGAAAGAACAAAAGTATACAAAGCATTATGCATATTAAATCCAAATAGAATTATGAGTTAATTAATAAAACAAAAAATGTTAATGATTGTTATTTGGGGTGGATACAGTAATTTGTTTTTCATTAGGTTTCAGGATCTTCTTTCTTGCACTAGTTCAACCTAGTCTTTATCCTAACTCAGTTCCTTAGGAAAAGAAAGGGTAACTTTTTTTTTTTTTTTTTTTTTTTGGTCTTTTTGAGACTGGGTCTTGCTATGCAGTTCAGGCTGGCCTTGAGCTCACTTTGTAGCCCAGGCTGGTCTCGAATTCACAATGATCCTCCTGCCTCAGCCTGCCAGGTGCTGGGATTACAGGCATGTGCCACCACACCCAGATAGGATAACTGTCTTTTAGCCCCAACCAGCATAGTTTAGGTTCTCAAGTCAGACTAACAAATGTGTTCAGCGCACATATTTTTTATTTCACTTAGTAGCTATGTGACTTCAGGCTGTAGTTACCCAGCCTTTCTTGTCTCAGGTACTGCATTATAAAATAGTGACTAGTGTCTATCACATAGAATTTCTGTGAGAATTAAGTAAATTATGTCATGTAAAGTTGTTACAGTAGTTCTTGGTATGTAGTAAGTACTCAATAAATGATAGTTACCATCACCTTATCAACCTTGAAAAAAGAAGAATAGCAAAGTGGTTGTTCCCTAAAGGATGTACCCTAAATCTGAGGTGTGCAATGCTGAAGAATAGGTACAGAAATAAACAGGAAGTTGGAGAATAAGGGAAGGCATATGTAAAGTTTTATGTGGTTTGGAATAGTTGTCATAGTGTCTTGGTTACTTTTCTGTCATTGCTGGGACAAAATACTCAACACCCAAAATTAAGGAAGGAAAGGTTTATTTAGCTTACAGTTTTTTAGAGGTTTCAGTCCATAATCAGCTGGCTGCAAGGTGGGGTGGCATGGCACTGGGGCAGCACTTCAAGGCAGCAGCTAGAGCAAAAGGAGGATACAAAGCATTGGAACCAAAGCAAATCCCAAATCCAGCAGGACAAATGTTGTTAAGTCCTGTAATTGTACATCCAGCATCTGAAGCAATCTGTGGCAAAGTATGAGCTCTAAAGGGCTTATGTGGTTCCACCCTATGGCACTTCTGGTGATTATAGATCTCATGACTTTTGCCTTAGGCTGGCTTCGTACCCACCTAGCAGCTTTCCTTAGATGATCCATATTCCTGACTTTTCCAAATTGCTGGGGTCTCCACTGCATCTTCGGCTTCACACTCACAGCTTCACATATTGTCCTCTCATGGGCATAATCCCTGGCCTCTCAGGCCTTCTGAAATTGGGATGAAAGTGTTTTTAACCTCAGAACTCATACATTCTGTATGCACCTAAAACCAGTGCCATGTGGATGATGCGGAGGTCTGCTGTCAGTGGGAGCAGTAGCCAGGCTTTCCTCTCTCTTAGCTCTAGGGGTCCAGTGCCTGGATTCTGAGGAACAGATTCTATATGCTGCTGCCATTCTGGAACTTTGTGCATTACAGCTTTTGCCTCAAAGCAGAGTCTTTCACTTTTGTAGTATTGAGGCTGCAAAGGGTGGAGACCTGTTACCACTTTCTGTGATGCGTTCAGGCCACCTTTTCTATTCGCTTATTCCTTCTCAGCAGTGGAGATCTCAGCTCTGTAAATCTCAGCTCTGTCTCGCAGTCCACAGCTTTACCGGAACTTCCTTTCTGACCAAATTCACAATGTTTTAAATCATACTGCTGGGCTCTCTGCTCTTGATTCTCAACATAAATCTGGCTAAAAGCCCCCAGCAATAGCCATGCCACTGCCTCAGCATTCAACTGCTTTGAAATTTCTTCCTCCAGATTAGTCAGTCTGCCAACCTTTATCTTAGTCTCAGGCAAAGTCTCTGGACATGAGCAAAATGCAGACAAACTTTCAAGCCATAACACACATTGTGTGGAGTCCAACAGCCAATGCAGTCCTTTCCAGCAGAAGCCTCTCCAGCCTGGTCTCTCATGGCAGGATTTCTATCAGTCTTCTGATCTTCTGAGGTCTTATCACAGTCTCCCATGCAGAACAACATTTTTATATTGTAGATAAGCCACTTTTTCCTTCAGAGTGGGTGTAGCACTCATAAAATCTCTGTGCCTTCCTCTTGCACAGGATGAGGATATTTATGAAGTAAGGATCCTGGCTCCCTGCTGAGTCTCTTAAACTTCTAAACTTCTCAAGTTGACACAATGTATTAACCATAACAAGGAGTTTTGGGCTTTACTTTTTATTTATGAGAAGATAAATACTGGATCTAGGTGGAAATAAAAAAAACTAAGCTGAAGAAAAGAAGTAGTGTTGACAAATGATAAGTTAGCAGAAATATAGTGGAATAAACATAAGAATAGATGTTCTGCCGATTTCCAACAAAATACAGGTACTTGTGGCTGTTGAGAAGGAAGAAATAGTTTAAAGAGCTGGAGAGGAGTACTGCCAATTATAAAGAGATCTTAAAAAGTGTGAGAGACTGCAATTTTGCTAGCAAATATTGGCAGGAGCATCACTATGAGGCCACACTATAGTGAGTTTAAGGCAAGTCTGAACTACATAGTGAGACCTTGTCTTAAAAAAAAATTGTCTAGAGATGTAGAAGAATCTGGTTATCTTTCTGCACTCCACTTTGTGTCCATTGCTCTTTAGCTCTTGCCCTCTAGTTGTGCTGACCTTTCCATTCCCCCAACAAAACACTGTTCTCTTTCTTTTTTTAATTTTTTGTGGCACCGGGGATTCAACTCACAACCTCACACCTGTCAGACAGGCACTTAAGTCACTGAGCCAAACTCCCGGCCCTGGTTTTTTGAGGCAGGGTCGCACTGTGTAGCTCAGGCCGGCCTTGTGCTCACGTTGTAGCCCAAGCTGGCCTTGAACTCACAACGCTCCTCCTACCTCAGCCTCCCGAGTGCTGGGATTAAAGGCATGCGCCACCACGCTCCGCACACTGTTCTCTTTCACACCAAGAGTTTGGATTCTATTTGTTTTGCCTGGAAATTTGGAGCCCTGTTTTGAACAGTTAATTTCTGTCCGTAGATTTCAATTTAAATTTTATGTTCACGGAGAAACAGACTCTTACTCTTCAAGGAATAGGTTTGGATTTCTGCACCAAATGCTCTCATAGCTCCTTGTATTCTTTCTTCTAACACTTAACAATTTTTACTTGTCTCTCTCACTAATGTTTGACAGTGTAAACAAACAATGCAAGGCAAAGACCACTTAACAGGCTTTTGTGCAGGCAGTAAGGCATACAATTTAATATCTGGGTACAGGCAGATGGAAGGTAAAAAGATCGTTCGTGGGAAATAGAGAAAAGTGAGTTTTTTTATAAGACTTGAAAGAAAGCAAGGAACATCTGGTGAGAAGCTCTGGGCAAACATCAGTGGTCAAAGTTCTCAAGAGTGTCCCATGATTCAGTGGTCAAAGTCCTTAGAGCATCTGGTGCAAATGTATGAATATTATCAGATGTCCTGGTGCTTGGAAGATTCCTTGCTCTGCCTGATCTCCTCTTTTACTACATCCTGTTTACTGAGGGCAACAGCACCTGTGCTGAGCTGGGTTTTCCTGAGAACAACTGTGGCTGCTGACAAACAGGTTGGGTTCTGGGAAAGTCCTGCCCAAGTCAAGCCTGATAGATGGTAGTGCTGTTTTTTTTTTTTTTTAAACTGTGGTACCTAGCACATAGAGAGGTACTCAATAAGTACCTGCATACTGAAGGAATTTTTCCATTTCTTTGTTTAATTATGAGGTTTACAGACCCATTCTGCCTCTTTTTCTGTCTCTCAAATACCAAAACAAAGAAAAAAACTCCACCTAAATGGTTTTATGGATATATTTTTCCAAGCATTCTAGGAAATTGTTTTCTAAATTACACTGTTTCATAACATACCAGGTGTAAATTCGGCAAGCTATTCAGTTCACTTTTTCCCAATCTCAAACTTGACAGAACTCCAAAAAGTAATATTATAGACGTATTTCAGTTATGAATATGACTGGGAGAAGCAAGTGTAAAATTTTAGAAAGTGATATTCAACAGGATATTAAAGTACAATGTTAGAATTATCCATTGGATAAAACAATATGGATGATATTAGGAAAATGAAAAATCACCTGGTCATCCTCTTATGCTACAAAAAGTTTAATAAAACTCAGCATTCTTTAATTAATGATATTGACTATTGGTTTGAATTAAAAAAAATCAAACCAATAGTATCATGCTATATGGTGAAATGGTGAAGACATTTCTGTGAAAATAGAATGAAACAAAGAAGCTTACTAATATACCACTGTTAACTGCCTTTTTTTTTTTTTTTTTTTTTTTGGCTAATTCTATGCAGTGAAATAAAATGTAACAAATTAGAAGCAGGACTTCTGGAAAAAAGGAGGGTACAGTTCGTATTACTTGCAGGCAAGGTGGCAGGATGGTCATACCTAGAAATCAAAAGGTAAATGAAAAAGTATTTCCATTAATAAAAGACAAATATATATGAAAGATGTTGGGTAAAAGATAAAGTTGGTGATTTTTCTATAGCACAATAAATTAGGAAATATAATGAAAAATGCTGCATGATTGCATCAGGGAATATCTTAATGAAAAAATACGGCAAGTAAATTGAGACAATTAACGAGAAGGGCCCCTTGCGGGGCCCAGCCCAGCCCGCCTGGCCCTCCCGGCCCGAGTGGCACCGGCCTGCGGGCTTGGAATCAGGGACAAACCCACTCCCCCACCCCCCCACCCCCCACCCCGACCCCCGTCAGCAATCTGCTGTTTCGGAGGTCTGGCTAAATTGATAGCAACCAAGGAACATCAGCTAACTTTTGTTTTGTAGATTTGGCCAGGCCTCTGGTCAGCAACCCAAGCATCTCTTTACAGCGGGAAATGTAGCAAGCATGGGGGATTCTCTTCTGTCTT
>RJWM01005938.1:0-39254 GCA_004363535.1 Dasyprocta punctata | reverse complement strand
AAATTATACCAGAAAATTTACATTAATTAGAAGAGTAATTGTATGATAAAAACAAGATTTTCAGTGAATAATTATTAGGAAGGAAATAGTATTACCAAATAACAGTATTTGGTAAAGTAGTAGTGTGAACAGTGTAAAGAATAAGCACATTTGTATAAGCCCAGAAATTAATATATGCTTTCAGAAAAACTTAATAACCAGGAAATAAGTTTCATAAAATGAAAGATACACAAATGGCCAATAATCACATACAAATTAAAAACAAAATGAGATATTTAAAACCTTCCATACACCAATCAAAATGTCTAAAGTTAAAAAAACCTGATAATGATATAGGGGAAATAAATGTAACTCCAAACCTGCTAGATGTCAGATATGCTGAGTTTGTATGCCTCAAAATCAAAGAATGAATTCTAAGGAGCAACAGAGGTTAAGAGTAGGAAAACTTTATTGGAAAAGATAGCTCCTGAGAGAAAGGATCGGACCTGAAAGTGGGTTGCCAATGAGCTCATTTCTCAAAGGAAATTTTGCAGAGCAAAACCACAAGGTGGGTACAATGTGGGTCAGAAGTGTGATCAACTGATAAGATTAGAAGTTAGCTGCTTAAGTAATATTGATCCAGTAGTGAAGTGGGTCAGGAAACACATTTACAAGGACCTTTTTTTGGAAGGAACAAGGACATTTTTAAGGAAGGGATGGATCAAGGGGGTCCTGGTTACCCATTGGGGTGACTGAGGTTTATCTAGACTTTACTGCATCAGGAGATAACAATTATCTTATTCCCTGGGGAGGTATGTAGGCCTGGTTATTCCATCTTTATGCTGAGGCCTGGCCTTCAACAGATGCACTTCTAGCCACAGCTGTATTGTATTTTCATCCTCTGCATTGACTCCCCTGAGGGTTTAGCCCTGGCTGCCTGTCGTATTTCTACCTAACTTAGCTGTCTATAATAGTAATACAGCGGTTTACAAGAACATGGAACCCTCATACACTGGTGATAGAAATGAATGTTATCTGTCTCGAAAGCTGCTTAGCAATTTTTTTTTTTTAATTTAAAGGTATACACAATGATATAGCCTAGGCATTCTGCTCCTAGGTATTTACCCACAAGAAACGAAAACATCTATACTCAAAGACTTGTTCATAAATATTTGTATCAGCTTCAAAATGGAAACAACCAGTGTGTGCATTAACATTTGACTAGGTTTAAAAAAAAAAGTGGCTTATGTTTTTAAAGAATATAGTACCACTCAGCAATAAAAGGGAATGATCTGCTAATATGTGAACAGTGTAAATGTATGTCAGAATCATTGTGTTGCATGAAAGATGCCAGGGATGATTTCTTTTTTTTAAGAGTCTGCTTATATAAAATTCTAAAAACATAAAACTATAGTGATAGAGAGCAGAATATTGGTGCTTTTCTGAGGACAGGAAAAGGGCATGAGAAATATTTTGGGGGTGAAATAATTTTTTTTATTGAAGCAATAATTTCCTAGTTATGTACATCTGTCAAAACTCTTTGAATGCTGTTTATTGTATGTGGATGTATCATCCACCACTCCAGTTTGTCAGTGTATCCTGTTAGCTGTGCTACTGGGATGTATCTGGTACTCAGTGATTTCTCATTACTAACAGTGTTATTCCACTAGTCTAAGCCACCATTGTCTTTTATTTGGATAATTGTTGTGGTCTTTTAGCTGGTCTTGTCATTCCACTACATCTGTCTTCAGTTTTTCAGTAGCAAGAGTCATCATGTTAAAACAGACCAAATCACATCACTCTTCTGCTCAACACCTTACATGAAGGCCCATGTAGCACAAAACACAGAGTCCTTAGTGTGACGTAGAGGCACTTAAAAGATCTTCTGTCATGCACTCCAGCTTTCTTCCCATTCTTTGAACATACCAGACAGACCCCCTACTTCAGACATTGATCTTACTATTGCCTTCTTTGTAGTATTTTTCCTCTAGATGTATACTTGGCTTGTTCCATTACCTCTTTCATATCTTCACTTGCATGTTACCTCTTCAGGGTACCTCTTCATATCTTCACTTACATGTTACCTTCCTTCTTTCATTAAAATCACTACTTAGTTCCTACTGTACTCCACATATCCCTTTTTTGTCTTGTCTTCTTGATACTTATCACCAGCTAACATACTATGTTTTACTTACTGCTTATTTCTTTTGTTCATTGTCTTTTTCTCTCTCTAGTGTGTAAGCTCACTGAGGGCAAGCAGTATTGTATTTCCTTCCCTACCATCTATTTTATATTGCCTGGTACACAGTAAATGTCAACATGTGTTTGCAGAATGAATGAAATGCTTTGACTTATACTGCATTTAAGCTGAAAATCAAACTCACTGAATAAAAGTGTTAAACTTTTGAAACAAGTTATTGTACAGTTACTATTCTTTTCTTTGTCCAGTGGGTATTTTTCATCTAAGATATGAAATTTTAAGAAAATGGTAAAGTAATTTGATATGTGGTATCTTTTTCTTGTTTGTAAAATGAGGTCAATAGTCTGAATGATTCCCAAAGTTCATTTTTGGTTTTGTTTTTTTGAGGCAGGGTCTCACTACATAGTTCATGTGGGCCTTGAGCTCACTATGTATCCCAAACTAGCCTTGAACTCTTAGTGATCCTCCTGCTTCAGCCTCCCAAGTGCTGGGATTATAGGCATACATCACTGTGCTCAGCTCCAAAATTCATTTTTGTTCTTAAAATCAGTGACACTCCTTATTTAAGACATTTATGGGTTGAGAATGCTGAGAAAATCTTTATTTCTCTCTGTAATTGGAGAGATTAGTGCCTTTATCTCCTTCATTGTTTTTTAAGAATTCCTATAGCTCTGGAACTCAGTTTGGTAGGAAAGAGGTTAACACCAGGGAGAGGATAATGGCAATTCAGTGACCAACTTTTATTCCATCCGCTGGGATGGAAAGGGAAGGACATTTCAAATGACTGAGAATGGCCAAGGTAGAAATCTGGATGTACTTTTCTTTGGTCCACTAAGAAAGGAATTTAATGAAGGTTTTAAATTATAAATATGTCAGAAAGTAGAATTGAATATACTTCAATTTGTAGATAAGTATTCTTATTTTGTAGCGAGATGGATTAAATTTTTAATAATACTATAATGTCGCAGATGATATTACTTCTGTTCCTTTGGGTCCTATCCTGTTTAAAGTGTGCTTTTATTGAAAAGTGATATTTTCATCACCTAAAATGCAGTTCTTTTTATGGTTTTAAGTTTCAAGGTAGTACTGGTAGTTGGATTAGAGATGTTATGTTTCACCTATCCATGCTTATCAGGATGTGTAACTAGTTTTGTATGCTTATGTTTGTATCAGTTGTTGTTTCACTAATTTTGGGAAGCGTGCATTGCTGGGTTTTGATTAATGTATGACTTAATCCTTAATAGGTTTTGAATAATGTATCACTTTCTGTGAATATGCTTCAGAGGATTGTTTTTTCACCTTAAGGATTCAAGAGGAGCAATATCTTAGATGTTTTCCATACACCAATATTGTTTAGTTAAAATATCTGGATATTTATAATAGCTAATCCGATGGGAATTTTGAAAATGATAATGTCAGTAACACATTCACAAACAATAGTACATAGCTGTAAATTGTTTTTCTGTTGGGGCAGGTATTTTTGAACTAATTCATCCCAAAGCTTTCCAAGTTCTCTTTTACTTAGTGGGTTTTGTTTGCTGAGTTGACTGGGTAGTACACAGTCATGGTCAGGGGTAGAGAACAGAGCCCAACAAATTCCTACATTGTTTTGAGCCATATTTCTTCCTTTCAGTGAAACTAACCAACATGAATATTGAGAGAGATCAAAATCTGGCAGTTACTTATTTGTTTGATATTTGTAAAGAGGTGTTTCTTTTAGAAAAGGAGTTTGGAAGAGGGCAGAGACATCATCCTTTTTTTTTTTAATACATGTTCAATTTTCCATTTGAGTTTTACAGATTTACCATATTAATGCTGACATTTACATCTAAGACTATATGACAGTAATCAATTTATGTACAGACATTTGTATGCTTTGTTAAAGGAATACTTGGAGTTGAGCCCAGGTATGGAGGTCATATGCTACCTGCTAACATTTTGTCCTCAGTAAGAAGTTGATGGTAATTTTTATGGATCCCCTTTTTATCAATTAGGTGGCCAATATTTGTTGAGTACCCTTAGTTGTTCCTATTCTCAGTGATAGGAATACAGTGATGAGCAAGATAAGTTTCTGTCCTTAAGATTACATTGCAGAGGAGGTAGAAACAAAATAAATTATTCATAAATAAGATAATTTTAATGATCGATAAGATACTATTGATGAATATGAAAAGTTAAAATAGATATTTGTCTTGGTTATTTTTCTCTCGTTGTTGAGACAAAATACCTGATGTCCAAAATGAAGGAAGTAAAGGTTTATTTAGCTTACAGTTTTTGGAGGTTTTAGTCCATATTCAGCCAGCTCCAAGGCAAGGTGGTGTGCTAAGGGGCAGCCATTCATGGGGGCTGCAAGCATCAAGAGCAAAAAGGGCAAAAAGGGGAAAAGCACACCTTGCCCCCTTCCCTTCCTTATGTTGTATGCAAGTTGCTCACCCGTGGGCGAGTGCATCATTCACACCGCCAATCCCAGTGCTAGACAAAGAACCAATCACAAACGATAGATTTGGCTGTCTCCACGACTGCATGAGGCTTTGAGAGGACATTTAAATAAACCATGACAGCATTGATTGATTGTGAATGGCGAGAGTTGTTTAGGTAGATTCAAAAGAGGCTTCATCGAAGAGGTAATATTTGAACTAAAACCTGAAGGATGATGATGAGGAGGAGGTTATAAGAGGTGTCCCCATTGTAAGAGCATTCCTAGCAAAAAGAACTACCAGGTGCCAATAAACTTGGTATGTTTAAAGACAGAAAGGAGGCCAGTGTGACTAAAGAACTATGAAGAAGGTGAAGGAAAAAAGAAGAGGTAGCAGTGAAGAGGCAGTCAGGGGTCAGATGACTTAGAAACTTATGGGCTGTCAGAAGAAGTTGCGATTTTCAAATTTGTGATGGAAAACCTTTAGAGAATTTTTCTCCCCCTTTTCAAAGTGAGATGTTTATAACCTCTGAGAAAGGCAGACAAGAGGAAGAGGCAAAAAATGAGAGTAGAAAGACCAGGTAGGACAGTGTTACTTGTGGCACTGGCTTGGGTCCAGGCAGTAGGAGGCCAGTAGAATTTGACTGATGCATAGGCATGGTATTGAAGGAAAGAATTGAGAATGACTAGGTTTTTGGTCTGTAAAAAGTACATAGTGGCGCTGTTTACTGAAATGGTTAAGTCTTGCATCTGAAAGTGGAGGTTTGTTTGATAACACTCTTATTTGGGCTGTATGAACATTCAGTATACCAAAGAAAATAGTTGTCATCATTTATCATCTGAAACCACTGTATCTTTTTTACTTTTAGATTTTAGGTTACTTTACAAATAATTTACAGAAGTATATAAGAATAATGAAAAATAACTTTGAAATTTTAAACATTTAAACATAACAAACCCAATTTTTATTCTATATTATTGTGGTTTTAAAAGCAAATATATATTCCAAAATGGAAAAAAAGTTCATTGACTGTATTTAATTGCCCATTCACTGCCACACATAAACTTGGAACAAAGACATGATATGAATACTGATTTCTAGATTTAAAATATATTGCTCAGTATTCTGGCTTACCATTACTTCTGATTTTTTCATTTTAATTGTTGAAAGTCAGTACTTTTGGAAACTTTTTGCACCAGGGATCGAACTCACAGCCTCGAGCCTGCCAGACAGGCGCTTAAGCTGCTGAGCCAAACTCCCAGCCCTAGTTTTTTTGAGGCAGGGTCGCACTTTGTAGCTCAGGCTGGCCTTGTGCTCACGTTGTAGCCCATGCCAACCTCGAACTCACAACGCTCCGCCTACCTCAGCCTCCCAAGCTGGGATTAAAGGCATGCGCCACCACGCCCGGCTTGGAAACTTTGATAGGTGATGATTTTGCTAAAGAAAGTATGGCCATTTTGGAAAGGAGTTTTCTTTTTATATATCTTACTGTAGATTAAAAAAAACTTCAGCATTTGTCCACCTATGACCTTTACCAAGTAACTTTTGCTGTGTAGGTACGTCATAAACAGATGAAAGAATGCTACTGCATGTCCTTTTAGCTAAATAGAATGGTCCAAGTTCTTATAACAGTGCATCATGAAGTTTTTTTGTTGAATAACTAACTGGCTAAGAGTACCACATTTGTGTTTGTCTTTTAAAATACATGTTTTGCATTCATTGCTTTTTAAGTTTGAAGAAATTCACTTAGTTTCATCATTTGAAGGTTAATTATTTGAGATTTTAGAACTACCTACCTCTTCATATTCATCTAATAAACACCAACTATCTTTCTCTTGTCAGCTTTCTTTTTTTCCTGATGGATGGAAAATAAAATATTCTGAATTCTCAACTGTGTTAACTGAAACCCTCAGCAATAAAGGATGGTATCTTCAGACTTCTTTTCAAAAGATGAGGCAGTACTTTGGGTAATATAATAATAAAACTGAAAGATGGAATGATAGTGTAATATCTCTTTAGGCAATTCCATTATTCTTCCCTTCTCTTACTGATACAGATCTTTCAAAGTATAATTGAAGATAATTGATAAATAATGATGAAGTAATTTCAGGATAATAAGCTAGGAAAAGACTTCTAGGTATAGGAAAAAGATGACCACTGAGGCCTCATAATATATTTTAGATTTATAAGAGAATCTAATACATTTGTATGGTAGTTATAAGAAAAATGAATTTTTTCTGTTTAAAAAATAAGTAAAATTTCACTTTGCTCTTTGGAAGACCTTTAAGAAAGAATAAAGGTCATGGTATATCAATCTTTACAAATAGAACTGCTCAAAAAAGAAATAAGAAAACAAAACTGTATATATATTGTACCCGGATAATGCATATCACCAAGGGTTAAACTTGAAATTCTTATTGGATATCATAGTGGTGATATGGGTTAGTGGTTGTTTTTTGGATTCTTGATTTCAGAGCTCTAGGCTAGAGATCACAGTCTGAGAGTCATCAACACATTTATGGTATTTGAAGCTTTGGGTCTAAATGAGATGACTTAGGAAAAGAATATAAGTTGGAAAGAGAAGAGGACCAAGAATAGAGTGCTGGGGCTCTATCCTTTAGTCTGGTGTAGGAAAAAGATACCTAGATGGTATATAAAATCTGTAAGGTAGTAATTTATGATTCACCTAAAAAGAGTGTCTTAAGAGAAGAGTATTCAGTTGGGTCAGAGGATAAAAAGAAGACTTTTGTTTTTAAAAGAAATGAAGTGAGAGAAATTTGACCATTCATTGGCTTTAAATAAATAAATAAATAAATGTATGTGGTTTTGATAACCTTGAGCAAAAGTGTTTTCTCCAAGTGGTAAGGGCAAAAGGCTATTTGTATTGGGTGGAAGTGAGGAAATAGAGATAAGCAATAGAGACAACTTTTCAATAGATTTTGCAGTGAAAGAGAAGCATAGAAATTGTAGTTGGTAGGGGTTTCCTTTAAACCACTTTAGGGGTTTAAGAGGAATTGGTAATGTGCCTGGAATTAACACTGTCATATTAATATTTCTAAGAACAGAATAGCCCCTCCCAAATCACCTTCTTTCCCTTTCACTCTCTTTTTTGATGTTAAAAAAAATTCTGCTAAGATTTTTACTTGCCCTTTGCTTATCAGAAATATAAAGCACTAAGTCCAGGCCTGTCTGATTTTATGATAAAAATCAGTTGAGAAAAATTGAAATCTTTAGTTTTTCTAGCAAATCCCAGTTTTCTGGGATACATTTAATGCTTTAAATGAAATATGCCTACCACCTAGATTTTCTTATCTTTGGGGGCCTATGTAAACTGTCAGAATTGCTATCTAACGGATAAGATGAATTGAAATTGCACTTAGTCTGAAATTTGAGTTTAGCATATTTTTTATATCATCATTAGTAGGATTATGAAAAATAAAAGTTCTGAAAGAAATTTAATATTTTGAGCAATAGTTAAAATGGAGGAAGCCTTGGAAATCTTTACTGCGGAAACTACCTTAATAAATATCTATTAGGTGGGCCAGTTTGGAGCACTCAGGACTTAAAACACTATGTTGAATATTTTTCTGTTTTCTTAAAAATAACGTCTCTCGAGAGAGAGTGTAAAGGTTTTATCCAATTAATTTGACTTCTCATCACTTCTGAAGGTTTTTGATTTATTACTTTATATTTGGAATATTTTTTTTAAAGAGATAGTTCTTTGAGAATATATAGTTACACCAACTTCATTATTTTATGACTCAGGAGACTCAAAATATCTTCTTTACAACTTTTCATCTTTATTCTCTGTTTCACTTATTTTGTATTAAACTCTTACTCCTCTGTGTTAGATGTGTTAACTCAATGTGTGAGCCTGCCTAGATAATAAGACTTTTTGGAACATTTTTAAGTACTATTTGTGGAACTCAATGGCAGTTAAACAATCCAGATATCTTTTGGCTCTTGAAATTTTCATGGTTAGCTTCTACTAAATGAGATTGTTGGATACAGAAATTACTTTGTATCAGTTGTCTATAGTTCCTCCAAACTAATTTCCAAATCTAATTTCTAAAACTCTCCAAAGAAGAAAGATCACAAAGTTTCTTAAAGTTAACTGCTTAAAATACAAGCTCATTAGTGGTGATAATGGAAGAAGGGTCAAATTTATTTCAGGTAATGTTTGCCAAAAAATTATTTTACATGTTCATGCTCATATATTTTGTATTTAAACATTTATTTAGCCTCTTTCCCTACAAATATAGTTTCTTTGATTCTCCTTTTGTTTCTATTTTAATAGTAACTTCTTCCATCCTTAGTTATTCCCCAGGTTAGGGAGAAGAGTTGTCTTTGATGAATCACTCCTGTCCTATAGAGTTACATCATGAGTTTTAAAACATTTTAGGATTTGGTGTCTGTCCAAGCTTTGACTAGTTTAATAGCTTCTGTAATTCTGAGCTATTTATAGTTTTTCTAGCAAACTTTCTGAAGCTCTTGGCCCTTTTCTAATGGTTTTACTCCTTTTCCTTGTCACATTGTTTCCCCGTTTGTCTGTCAAATTCCTGTTTATCTTTTACATTTCTAGTAAAGGATTACCCCTCAGTTTAATTGTTGCACATCTGTCTTCTCCCTTGACCTACAGTGTCCAATATTTAGTCAGTAGCCACTAGCTACAGGTGACTATTGAACCTTCAAATGTGGCCACTACAACTGAGGAACTTTAATTTAATAATCTAAATGAAATGTAAATAGCTACATGTGACTAGTACATATTGAGTAACACAGCTCATAGATTCTATAGTACGCTAGTAGGTAAATGAGGGATGAAATGGGTGAAGAGCAGAATGTATTGGCATGTGCATCAAGATATATGTGACTGTGAAACACTTGCTGAATTTTGAAGATACACTGCCCAAAAAGAAATAATAAATTTGTCATTAATAATTTTTTCTCTTGCAGTACTGAGGATTGAACCCAGGACCTTGGATATGCTAGGAAAGCACTCTAGAGCTGAGCTATAGCCCAGCCCTTTTTATTTTGAGACAGTCTTGCTAAGTTGCTCAGACTGTTTTCAAATTTGTGATCTTTCTGCCTTTGTGTTCTGAGTACTAGAGATTATAGGCATGTGCCACCATGTCCAGCTAGTAATTTTAAATATTGATTACCTACAACCATAGTAATGGTCTGGATATATTTGGTTAAATAGAATGTATTACTAAAAATAATTTACCTTTTTAAAATGTGAGGGCCAGAAAGTTTAAAATATGTGTGATTCACATTCGTGACTATTATATTTCTATAGGACAGTGCTGCCATGATAATGAGCTTCTTATGGGCAAAGACCTTAAATTTTTATTTTACTTTCAAATGGATGTGTGTTTCATAGTATATTTTTATATAGTGTATTTTGATACATGAACACATCTATACAAGGAAAAAGAGATCTAAGAAGATAGTAATACTTCATTGAGACCAATTATATTAATAATTGAATATTAAGTCCTTACAATAGTACTTATAAGACAAATTCTATTAGTAAAACACATTTACAAGAGATTGAGGCTGAGATTAAGTAATTTAGCTTAAGAAACACAAATATTAAGTGGTGGAACCATAATTTGATTTTAGGTCATCTGACTTCATCATTGTACTTTTAACCAATCTGCTAAGGAGATTTAAAGTAATATAATTTTGGTCATCCATAATTACTTACCCTCAAGTTATGACAGGATTTGTATGAATCAACCCTGGGCAGCATTGAACAGAGGGACTGTGAGGCCTCCTTTGCCTTTCTGGAATAAAGTTTACTTAAGATTTGCAGTTTGTTTTTAAATTGCTGTACAATTTATTAATTAATGTTCAGCAATCAAAATCTTCATTTTTGTCCATTCTACAAAAACTTTTATGTGTATGCTTTTAGCATTTTTTTTAAACAACAAGAAAATGTTGCCACTGATATGGTACATGTGAAAATTTTCGCTTGAGTTCTGGGAATATGAAATTGTTGCTTATATACTGTTCCCAGGAATCAAGTTTTTCATGTGTTAATAGAGAAAATTTCTGCTCTGTAAAAGATTTATAATGTTGCTTCTGAGGATGAAACCAAAGAATATGTTTATTTTCCATCTATTTTATATTACATTTCCCTTGAAAAGTTTTACTAATTGTAAATCTAGTGTGCTGTTATTCTGAATAAGTCTTATTAAATAAATGGTCATGAAGCAGCAGAATATAATATTTAAGGGAAAAGATACATTATTTTTCATCTTTAACATGGTGTCAAAAATTCCCATGTATGCTGTTTTTTTCCTGTTCACATGATTCTTTTAAATATTAATATGCCTTCTGAAAATTCATACATTTGTAAGGACATTCTGTAAAACTTAGCTTGAAAATTATGCCATCAAAAGATTCATGTGGATTATAGTTAAGGAAATGAGGTGACTTATAGGCACTATTATTTTGTATGCAAAAAATTTCTCTCTTTTGGATAAACCTGAACTGGCAGGTAATTCTGAGCAGTGGGCAGCTCTGTTCCATACTACCATCCAGGGACCTTGTTCCTTTTATCTTCTTGTTTTACCATCCCCCATGGTATTGCTCTTGTCTGTAAAGATGAATCTGAATAGCCACCACCACCGTGTTCACATTATAGTTTGTAAAAAAGAAAAAAAAATCAAGTGGAAAACAAGCAGCTTTTTAAAGTGTGTAACTTGTAGGTTACACTACATTTTATACTCATATCCCATGAGGCAGAAGGTAATCACATGTCCACACTATCTGCAAGAAGTTTCAGAAATGCAAGTGTTACATTTTTAAAAGAAGGAATGGTTATTGGAAGCTTTATCAATCCCTGCATTGTGAATAATTACTGTTTATTCATCATTTATGTATGTTAGACATTGTTCAGGGTTCTTTGTGTTACCTCAGTCTGTCCTAATGAATGAGATGCCTGGATTAGCTATCTCCAGTGAGGTCTTCCAAAAGATAACCAGAATTGGGACTTGACTTCTAACTATCATGTCTTTTCTGTCACATATACTTGGGAGATTAATTAATTAGAATAGATTATGATTTTTGGGCCAAGCAGCTTGAAAGCTGTCATTAAGAAGGACAAGCAAATTAAACAGTTTTGTGTGGGATGAATGAAAATTCACTTTAGGATCTTTTAAATTTAAGGTATCTATTTATAAGTAAAGATGTAGATGTCATATGTGGTCCACCACTGGACTGGAAGAGACAGGTCCCATCTTCTTCCCATGAGTCAGTGACATTCTCAGACTAGGGGTAGAGAGAACAAGGCCACACCAGCAAGCAAGCCCAGTCTGGGAACCAGCGCCATGTGCAGGCCACCAGGAGACTGGAACAGGCAGACCCCAGCCTCTCCCCATAAGTCAGCACCATTCGTGGGCCGGGAGTAGAGAGAACAAGGTGACACCAGCAAGTAAGCCCAGTCTGGGAACCAGCATCATGCACAGGTTGCTGGCGGACTGGAACAGACAGACGCCAGCCCCTTCCGGCATGCAGGCTGACAAACAAGAAGTACCAGTCCCCACCCCCCACCCCCGCTGTAAGTGACCAGCTTATCTGGAGAAACACAGGCTGTGATGATAGCTATAGAGCTGAAATGCAATTGGATGCCTGTGATGCTTTGTTGTTTCACTCACATTGCAGATCTAGGACCAGTGGTCTGATCATAGGTTCAGAGGGTAGTAGTACGCAGTATGATATCTAGGGGGGATCTCCTTCTGAGGGTTGCAGCCATTGTTGATTCCCTATGGTCTTGTTTTGGAAGTCCTATATCATTTCCATTGTTTTGTTGGGTTGGGTTTTATTCTCTTTTGTTTGATTATGTCAAATCTGCTGACAGAAGCAGCCATTTCAAAGATAGCAAGATATATTATGGTAGCAATTTTG
Organism: Dasyprocta punctata; assembly: GCA_004363535.1. Lineage (NCBI taxonomy): Eukaryota > Metazoa > Chordata > Mammalia > Rodentia > Dasyproctidae > Dasyprocta > Dasyprocta punctata. The sequence goes on along the minus strand of RJWM01005938.1, from coordinate 26,744 downwards.
GATTTACTATTGGCTTATTTTGAAGTCCTTTATTGCATTCATTGTTTTGTTTTTGTTGTTTCTGTTCTATTCTGTTCTGTTTGATTTTTGCTGTATCCAAAGTTGTCTGCAGCTATTTTGAAGACATCAAAAGTCATTATGGTAACTGTTGTTGATTTTGTAATGTTTTGAAGTCTTGTATCTCTTATACTGGTATATTTTGATTGGTTTTATTCTATTTTATCCTCTTTAAAATAAAAAAAAGATGTAGGTGTCCTTCAGCTCACATAGTAACTCCACCTTTTTGGATAAAATTTAAAGTCTCTTTTAGCAAATTTCCAATGTACAGTATTATTAACTGTAGTCACTATGCTATACATTAGATCTCTAAAATTTATCTCACACAACTAATACTTTGTATTCTGTGACCAACAACTCCCCATCACCCCATGCTACCCTCACACCCAGTTCATGACCATTACCAGGCTACTCTTTGTTTCTACCAGTTTGAAAGATTCCACCTATAAGTGAGTCATACAATATTTGTGTTTCTGTGCCTGCCTTTTTTCCTTAGCATAATCCCCTCCAGGTTCATCTATGTTGTTGCCAGTGACAGGAATTGCTTTTGTTCTAAGGCTGAATAAAATTCCATTATGTATTAGTTTTGCATATTTAGTTTGGTACAGTTTCATTTGTCAGTTTTTGCTTTTGTTTCCTTTGCTTTGAGAGTCATATCCAAAAATTATTGTTCAAAACAGTGTCTAAAGGCTTTCCCCTATGTCTTCTTTTACTAGTGTTTAAATTTCAAGTTTTATGTTTTGTTGTATTTGGTGTGAGATAAGGGTCTGAACTCATCCTTCTATGTGGGTATATCTAGTTTTCTCAATACCAGTTAATGAAGAAACTGTCGTTTCCCCACTGTGTGTTGTTGGTATCTTAATCGAAGATCAAATAACTATACATGTGCAGATTTATTTCTGGGGTACCTGTTTTGCTTTGCTGGTCTCTATATATGATTTTAAGACAGTACCATACTGCTTTGAGTACTATAACTTTTTGTCAGGTAGTATGAAGCTTCCTCCATTGTTCTTACTCAAGATTTCTGTGGGGTCTCCCTCCGTCTGTCTGTCTGTCTCTCTCTCTTTCTCTGTCATGGTTTCAGGTGAACTTCCGTATTTTTTTTCTATTTGTGTGAAATCCACTGTTAGAATTTTGATAGGAATTGCCTTAAATCTGTAGATTGCTTTGAGTAGCATGGGCATTTTAACAATATTAATTCTGCAATCCATGAACATGATACATCTTTTTGTGTGTTTATGTCATCTTCCATTTCTTTCATCGGTATTTTCTGTTATTCAGTATATAGGTCTTCTTGGTTAATTTTATTTGTAAGTATTATTTTTTGCATGCTATTGCAAGTAGAATTGTTTTCTTGATTTCAATTTATTGTAGTATATAGAAATGCAACTTATTTTTATATACTGATTGTTATACTTTGAAACTGTACTGAACTAATTTATTAGTTCCAACACTTAGAGCTTTTAGGATTTTCTGTGGATAATATCATGCTATTTATAAACAGAAACAATTTCATTTCTTCCTTTTTGACTTAGATCCCTTTTATTATGTTTTTAAAATCTAATTAAACAATGGGCAATAGACCTAGTTAGACATTTCTCAAACAAAGGCATGTAAATGACCAAGAATATCAAAATGCTAAATATCATTTATCATCAAAAAAGTGCAAATTAAAACCACAGTGAAATATCATCTCCAGTTAGAATGTCTGTTACCAAAAAGACAAAAAACAAGCCCTGGTGAGGATGTGGAGAAAAGAGGAACATACGCTATTGGTAGGAATAGTCATGGAAAACAATGTGGAGGTTCCTTAGAAAATCAAAAGTAGGGCATGAAGTACTTATACAGAAAATTAAAAATAGAACTAACATATACATGATCCAGCAATTCCGCTACTGGGTATATGTGCTGAGGAAATTAAATCAGTATGTCAAAGAGATGTCTGTGCTCCCATGTTTATTACAGTACTATTCACAATAGCCAAGAAATAAAATGAAACTGTATCGACCAACTCATGAATGTATAAAGAAAATATGGGTTGTACACACACATACATACACACATAAACACTTATACACACACACGGTTTGACTGTAGAGAAGGTCTCTACTTACTTTATTTCCATGCATTTGTAGATCTAATTAGGTCTAACTTTGTAGTTCACCAAGTAAATCTATATCCATGGGTGAGGGTGTAAGTCAATGGTAGAGAGCTTGGCTAGCATGTAAGCATGTATGAGGCTCTAGGTGTGTTCCCCAGTACTGGAAAAGGGAAAAAAACCTTTCTATATGCTTTAATTGTTCAGGAAGCAGTATTACTTTAAAATATGAACACTGAGAGAGAAATGAGAGAAAAAAATACAATTTTTCTAAGAATTACTTAAATTATGTTAACAATTAAATGCACTTCATAAAAGTTGAACTTTGATCTAAGGACCTTTTTTTAGCTTTAGGTTTTTGAAAAAAAGGAGCAAGTTTCTATCTTGATCTTTAGTTCTCTAGTTTAGTGCATCTAAACCTAGTGGCATTTGTATTGTTATTAGCAAATGCCTCAATCTTAAAATCCAGATCTCTTAATTTTGGTTTTTTGTTTGTTTTTTATAGTAAGCCCAGTGTTTATCATAGAATCCCGTTAACCACCTGCACAATAAACTTAATTATATATTCATATTTATTTTCAGTTGCTGCTGTACAGCAAATTACCACAAATTTGCTACTTTAAACAATATCATTATCTTTAAGGTCTCTACAGATAGCTTTAGAAGACCAACATGGGTCTCACTGAGCTAAAATCAAAATGTTATAGTATTATGTTTTTTTTCAGGGAAATTCTTGACTATTGTATATTTATATGAAGTGTGATTGAAAAACATGGTGAGTGTTGTAATAATGGAAGATGAAACTGCCCATTTCTCAGAGTGTTTTTTATGCACATTGTTTCTTAAGTAATAAGCCCTTATAATTCAGAGTTCACTGTAGTGTTGCTAGACAGATTCAGCAGTTACATCAAGGTCAAAAAGCACAACATCACCTTGACGTTGTTTTGTTGTTGTTGTTGTTGTTTGTCTTTTTGTGACAGTGTCTCACTATGCAGTTCACGCTGATCTTCAGCTCACTTTGTAGCCCAGGCTAGTTTTGAACTTACAACAATCCTTCTACCTCAGTCTCCTGAGTGCTGGGATTACAGGCATGTGCCACCACACTGGGCCATGTTGGGTCTTGAACAATGCACTTTTTTTTGCTGGAAGAAAACAGGGTGATTTCTGTTGAGAACTCTGAATCTTTGTCTCAGGGTCTCAGGATTCTAACAATAGACCCAAGTTTCATCTCCCATCATGACCTTTCTTAGCTGGACTGTGAAAAACCATAATTGTGGAATTCCAGTGATTTATGATTTACTTTAAAATACAACTGACTGACTACAGTGAACAAATTGAAACTTGTCACACACGGTTACTAAGGTTTGGCATGCCATTTCTATTAAAGATCCCTACCTTTCAGTTGGGTGGAACTTAGCAGCATTCACTGTAGTGGATGATCACACTACTTCTGTTTTGCTTCTGTTCCAGTCTCTGTTTCTTGTTCTGGGTCTCCAGTTACCTCTCTAGACCTTTTCATCACTTCTCATACTTCTACATTTATCATCATATTTTGTAACTGACTTTTTCTCTCTCTGCTTCAGTCTGGATAATTTTTCTAATTTATTGTTCAGTTCACTAACTTTCTCTTCTGTTCTAATCTGCTTTTGAACCCATTTCTTGTAATTTTTAAATGTAATTGTCTTTCAGTTCCAGAGTTTTCATTCATTTTTTCCTTTAAATTTTTTTTTGTGAAAATTTAAAGAAGGGAACAGTCAACATTGGTGTACCGTTAAGTAAATTTATTAGTTGAGTCTTTTTTTGCCATATTTATTTTATCTCTGTAAGTGGACCCCTGATTTATGCACTCAGTTTGTTCCTGAGGGCTGGTTGTAACTCAGATTGTCAATTGAAGGCTCAGGCTCCTCTACACAGCCTTCAACGTTTGTCTTCTGTATACTGATAGATCTCAGTGTCCTTAAACATTGGCCCAGGATTTCTCAATCAACTCCATACAGAAAAGGATGTTGTAATGTTCCTCCAGAATTCTTTAAGAGTTAAATCTGTATCTGAAGCTATCTGGAAGCAGAAGCACTGGCCTTTGGGTCATTAACACAAGACTTTGGTCGCCAGTTAAAACTAAAATTCCCACCATAACCCAAGTTGTTCATATGTCAGGGCAGTCGTAACTCAAGAGTCCACTGTGTACAGACTTCATTCTCCCTAGAGTAAATTACAATTTGAGAGTAAATTGCAGATATCATGACTGTTCTTCTCTAATACTTAATGACTTTTCTTCCTGAAGCACTTTAGCATGTACGTTCCAAAAATAAGGAATTATGCTGCATAAGCATAATAACTTTCATACTTAATGTTATTTAGACTCCATATTCAAATTTTCCCAAATGTCTCAATAAAATCCTTTTTAACTTACCCCCACTACCTTCAGGGATCACATGTTACATTTAGTTGTCTGTCATTTTTGTCTCTTTTAAATTAGAATAGTTTCCTACCCCTTTTTAATGGAAAAGATGTTGGTTCCATTTTGATGCTGATAATTTTGGTTTCTAGACCAGTTATTTTGTAGTGTTCCTCAATTTGGATTCATCTTAGTTTTTCCTTATAAATAGTTTCAGATTAAATATTTTTTGGCAAGAATACATCAGGATACCCTGGAGTTAGTTAACTTTCTTATTGGTAATATTAAGTTTGGTCATTTGATGAAAGTGAAACTATTTATTAAAAAATTGCAGTCTCTGCATTAGTAATCGTCTCTACATGTTGAGTGATGTGTCAGAATATGTCTTTCTTTAAAACACAAAACTGGGTGGAAACCGAAACCATTTTCTAGTACTAGGTATTTGAATAGTACTTACAAATTGGTAGATTCATAAATATTCAATACTTTATATGCATGGGGGATTAACAATTTATATAACATATCCACCAGGAGCTCTATTTTAGTTAGGAGTCCTTTCCCTTTTGAATTTTGATTGTTCAGCCAAGAGTTCTTCATGAGAGCCAATGTAAGTATATTTATATACTTTATTCAGATTAATGTGTTTTTAAAATAATTGTTTAAACTAGCTGGAGTTTACTTGTTTTTGTTATTTTTAAAAGTCACTCTGAATATACTCTAGTAGCTTAAATATATCCTCAAAAAAGGACTACATATTTTAAAAACACAGATATTTATGTTGGAAAGAATCCTAATTTTTATTAGTACTCTAATTTTTCTAGATTTTCACAGAAATTAATTTTTATAAAATACTTCTTAGAGTACATTGTCTGCATTTACTTTAAAATTATGAAATGGAGTTAGTATAACTGGTAACTGATTAGAAACAATACAGAGTATATAAACTAAGAAAACCATACAGGATCTACATTGTTAAAAAGAACTCATTAATTCAGTGCTCGTCCTAAATATAACATTTAATAGAATAAGTCCATATATTTTGTAGACTTCAAGAAGATACTTAGCTAGTAAATGTCCAGTGAACGTACTGTCTTGCTTTGTTTTTGAATATAATGTTCCTTTATTGTCAGTGTCAGCGTATAATGCATGTTTTCATTATGGCTATGAAGATAAATTATGGGAACTAAATCTGATTAGGACCATCTTGTTTACACAGAATCATTAATTTAACAAACTGAATAGTTTAGGCCTAAAGTTTATGTTTGTTATTAGGATTATAAAGTTGGTTTTCTCCAGGATCTTACAGGCTAATAAAAAAGAAAGACAGAAGCAGATATTTATAGTAAACTCTGTAATAAAGCACTATAAAAAGTATCATAGAAAGCACACAGAGAGCTCAGCTAACTCTGCCGTATTAAAATGAAGCTGTATGATGACTGTATAAATCAAAACAGCTCACATCATTAGACCTGCTCTGATTCATATAGGTTTTTTTGTCTTTGGCAAATGTCTGTGCTGTGTGTAATGAATTCTTAGGTTTTCTTTACCATAGATGAACCATTGAAGCTTTTAGTCTATTTTTTGTGAACTTTTTGTTTATCTTTTAGCCTGATAGTCTGATAAAGAAATTGTGGCTTTTAAAATTAATTAATTTATTTATTTATGCTTGTAGTTCATGCATTCAGTGACTTCCAATACTTCAGTTTCACTGTTGAAAAATAAACATGTTTGGCCAGGTGTGATGCCAGACACGCTTGTAATCCCAGCACTTGGGAGGCTGAAGCAGGAGGATTACTGCTAGTTCGAGGCCAAACTCAAACACAAAGGGAGTTCTAGGCCAGTTCAAACTGCATAGTGAAACCCTGTTTCAAAAAAACAAAAACAAACATATTTTCAGGATTATACGTTAATTGATTACTGCTTAGATATAAAATTTACTGAAATTTGCCTTTGTCAAAGGTAAAGTTTCTCAGCAATATAAATAGGATTATCTGTGTCATTTTCCTAGAAAAATTGTTTGCGTGTCTTTTGAGTTTGAGGTTTAAATTAGGAATTGAATATGCCAATTGATGGAGAGATGGATCAATGCTTACAATAGCACCCAGTCTGTGAAATCCTACATGTATTTTGTTAAATGCAACTCCAGTGCTGAGGAAATCTGTAAGAAACTGCTTCACAATTCCAAGTAAGGATCTATAAAGTGTCTTAGAATTTCACTGAAGGAGTAAACCTCTGTTTTGATGTAAAAACACTGATAATTAATTAGTTACTTTCTCTAGTATTTTATCTGTTAATTGATGTACCAGTTTCTTAGTAGAATCTTGATTGCATTTTTTATTGATAATTTTCCCCCCTCACATTGAACTAATTTTCAACTGATTAAATTTTCAAGATGCTTAAATGCTTGTGTTTGTAGTTTTCCAAGTTTTACTCAGTTTTGGGATAGTACTGATTACTAAAGAGAATCCAACTGTTAATTGTAGGCTGGGCACATTTTTTTTTAAAGTAATTTTTATGCAGGTCAGATTACCCTTCAAAATACATGATGTATTGATTGGATCTCTTATAAAATGTTTTATATTTCCTGACCTGAATATTATATTATCTAGATAAAACGGTGTAATTAGAACTTAATTGAATGAATAAGATTCAAGAAAACAATGCTAACTTTTAATTTTTTCCATATAGTAAATGCCTTTTTCAATCTTCAGCTTCATTAGCTTCCATAATTTGAAACTACCCCAATTATTATCTAATATATGTAGTACATTTCCTTAAAATAGATTGAGTAGTTCAACCATATAGTAATATCTTTTTTATATGTATTATATGTATATATTCACATACATTATGTTCATACTGTTTTCCACGACTTTGAGGTCAAAAGCTTTGTTTTCTTTATCTTTGGTTTTCCAGTACTTAGCATCAATATTCATTGGAAATAAGGAAAAAAATATATATACTCTTAAGGGTCTAAGAACTTTAATTAAATTATTAAGTCAAATTTCCATTCTTTTATACTTTTCCTTAGTTTATTCCTGCAAGAATATGAAAAATATATGTGACTAGAATGAAATGAATAAGAATAGAAAGTGGAATAGTAAGGTCTAGAGAAATAGTAAGTAATCAGTGGAAATGAGCAAGCAGAAGTTAGATTATTCTTTGACAGTGATATTGAATTAGAGTTCTTATAAGGAAAGGAAAGTTCAAGGTAAAATCTCATATCTTTTTATTTACAAATTTCTGCGAAAAGTCTGTTTAACAATTAGAATGTTAAGATTTTGCAGTGCATAGAGTAAAACCCTAGAGTGAATGGAAAGAACCAGATGTTTAACTAAATACAATTTAAAAAGATTTCACATATTTTATATGAACAGAAGAAAGACGTTTTGATATTTAAGTAAAAATCATAGGGAACTTTTGTACTTAAACAGTAAATGTAAAAATTAGACAAGACAGAAAGTATCTGGGATATATAAAAGCTAAAATTTTTATGGTGAAATTAAGAGTTCAGAGCAGACTTGAAAAAGTGGTTGTGACAGAGATGCCCAGTAAAAGGTTTATATCGCTAATATGCAAACTGCTCTTACAATTTTATCAAAAGACAAACAACTCAGTAGTTAACGTGCAAAGGATGTGAATAGGCAATTTCAGAAGAGCAAATTTACATGTCAGTATTTCAGAAGTTTCTCACATTAGAGTTAATGAAATGCATATTTAAATAATACCAAACTCTTCACTTTGCACCATAAAATTGGCAAACATTAGGATGATCAGAAACACCTGTCAGAGGTGGGGATGTGGGAAGTTATTTGAATACATTGCTGATGGAAATGTGAATTATAGTCTGACTATATATTAAGATTCAAAAAAAAACCATACTTTATGCCCCAGGACATCTTCAGGGAATCTATTGTTAAGAAATAAAAGAACTGATTGGTACAAAAATGTTTATTTTAGCCCTGGTTTATCAAAGTTATACACTAAATAATGCCTACTTATAATGGAGTAGGTAGTAATACTATGTCACAGCATAGATTATTGCCATTATGAAGAATACTGTGTGAACTAATTTAGAGACTTTTTGTGACCTATTGTTGAATGAGGAAGAAAATATGTACAGAAGTATATATTAATACATCCCATTTCTTTGTAGAATAGCGATCAAACTCCTATGTGGATTTATTAATGAGTATTTGCCTTTATAGAAATATATGTTCATGTATACCAGTAGCATATAACAACATGGAAGAATGTGTATTCGGTTGTTAACGTGTTTTGGGTGGTGATGATAATGCAATGGGAAAAGAAAGGAGAAAGGGCAAGCAAGGCACATACTAGGCTATTAGATGTGAAAATGGAACTCCAGGAAGTTAGGACTCAATGTAGAGTCAACTACAGAAGTAATTTAAGGTGCTAGCTGCATAGTGTTTATCTGTGTTTTTTTTCCATGTATCAATTTCTGCTTTGTCTTGGTCAGCAAGAGCTGAATAATAGGTGTTATAATATTTCCTGCTTTAGCCAGCTCTTATAAAAGCATTAATTGATGCACAGTAAAGCTTTTACTTATTCAACAGATTTTTATTGAACTCTTCTTTGTGGCAGGTATGGTTATAGGCTCCACAGTGATAAATAAGACATATAAAATCACTGTGATAATAAATAATATTGTGTCAGATCATGTAAATGCTATGAAGAAAATATAGCATTTTAAAGGGATAAAAAGAGGGAAGAAAAAGAGGGGAGGTAATTGTTTCAGGTAGGGTAGTCAAAAAGATTTTTCTTTGAGGAAGTGAATTTGACAAAAGACCTGAAGGAAATGTATAAGAGACAAATATCAAATAGATCAAACAGAATGAGTTAGGCTTTGAGGCCCTGGCTTTTTCTAGAAACTGAAAAAATAGCAAAGTAACTAAAACATAGGAACTGAGAAAGAGTGTGAAGAGGTAAGTTTGAAGAGTTGGGTAGGACCTAATCTTATAGTCTCTGAGTTTTATTCTGTTGTGCTGGGACTCATTGAGAGGTTATGAGTCATTGAATGTTAGGAGCATTGGAAGCTGTTCTGATTTTGATTTGGGAAACCTCTAGCTGCTGTGTGGAAAATTGACTTTTAGGGGTTAAAGAGAAGCAAGGAAAACGAAGACTATTACTGTAATGTATGCAAGAGATCATCATAGTTCTGTTAGTATGATAGTAATGAAATTAGCAAGAAAAATCAGATTTTACACACACACACACACACACACACATTGAGGGTACAGGAAGTGGATCTTAAAGATCATGAGAGAAAGACTGAGGTCCTTTTTGGAGTCACATAAATGTTTTAAAAGCCGAAGGTACTTTGCAGTAGTACCTTCAGCATTAAAAAATAAAGCAGATAAATTAAAAGAGGAGTCGCTTCCCCTTTTTGTAATTCTCAATGCAATTCCAAGACCCTTTTTAGACTTCATAGGATTCTTTTGCTGAGGTTTGTTGACCAGTCCAGTGTTTTGCCTTTCATAGTGTGTCAGCATTTGCTTTGGCATTCAATAATGTTCTGTTGTAATGGGAGAATTATAGTAACAAAACCATGTATTGTTTACCATGTACCAAGTATTTCTTTAAGTGATTTTAATATATTAAATCCTTTCATATTTAGATAATGCTGTGAGATGGCTCCTATTACTTCTCCTGATTTACACTTCAAGAATTGGTAGCACATGGTACTTTAATGGCATCAGATAAACCAGTATCCGAGACGTTTCAGCAAGTGTATTATATTTACAATATCCCCTTTCCTGCTTATGAAAGGACAAGGTTTGTTTTCTTATTTTACTAATCTTTTTTCTTCTGTTTTTCATAGGATTGAAAAACTGTAGTGGAGGGAAATAGGGAAATAGGATGATGAGTTATTATGGCACCTATAAATTTGGAGTTTTTCTGTTTTACTTCCAACTTTGAATATCCTGCTGATTATTTTTCCTCAGACCATCTAAATGACTTGAAAACTACTTTTTAATCTAAACACTATCTCTCAAATGATATGTTACATCTAGAAATAACTGAAAAGTCTTTAAACAGATAAATCTAATTTTTGATTCACAAAATATGGTTACCATACAGTTTTGTCTTTGTATCCCTGGTGCCCAGCAGTACACTTGACACACAGCAGATGGTTAGTGAGTGTTTACTTGATGTATGAATGGAGAGACCAATTTCTCTTTATAATGTGTTCTCATTTTTACCTAGTACAGACAGATTTGCTCTAAGACAGGACATTGTGACTACTAACTTTCCCTATTTAGCTACCTCAGTGGAAAAAAAGAGATTCTATCTCCCAGTACTCTCATGTTAACTTTATTAACTTTATTGAATAGCTCAGGTTTTTAGTGAGTGGTTACCCAAAATGAGATACTATGACTGGCCAGTGTTACATCAGGTTTTCCATTTAATGGCCAGGTTGGCAAATTTTATCACTTTATTGAAGATTGAATAAGCCAAATTGCCAGCTATAATTGTCCATCTCCAAAATTAATTAGGATTTAAATTTTTAGTTCTTTTTTATAGTGCTCCTACTAGGTTATAAAAAATTCAAGTTAAAAAGAAAAACATGGTCTGTAAACATAGGCAGTGCACATTTAGTATTTTTGTCAAAGGGAAAAAAGAAACAGAGATAGACTGCGGACTGAAAGATAGAAATGTTAAGAATAAGTATCTTACTTTTCAAACTTCCACATCTGGGTCTTAATCCCTCTGCAATCCAGATTATTTTGAAAGCCTGGCTAGTTTCTTCACTGTTTTCCTCACAGGCCCAAAAGTCCATTGATATAAATAAATGCACTTTGAAGCTATCACAACTCACCTTGTTTAACTGAACTTGCTTAGGGGCATTTATCACAGTTTCCTAATCAGCCAAGTTTGTTTCTGATAACTATGGGAGGTGTGAAAAAATAAGGAATTGGTTTGAGAACTGTGTGGGAGGGGTGGGGGTGTGGGAGAGGTGGGAGAGGTGTGCTTTCCTCTCCCTTCATCACTGATAAACAACTAGTGCTTTTCCTTGTTCCTTTAAACATAGCTATATCATACTTTGCTGTATGCCAAAAATATTCTCTAGTGGAAGAATGGGACCAAAGCAAAAGGAAACATTTTCAAACTTTATTGATCTGTGCTTATCCTACATCATTTCTTCCTGCAGAGAAAATGATTGATGTTTTAAAAAAACCCTCAGGTTCCTTTGTTTGATGTTGTCATTGCTGTTTTAAAATAGGAAAATAATTATGCATAAAGTAGGCAGAGAAAATATTTTTCTTGTTTTTTTTTCTTCTAAAAATGAGTGGGAAGAAATTACACAATGCGAAAAAATGATGGTGTTATTTAGAAACGATTCTGTTTTCATTTAGGCAATCCTAACATTAAGCAAGGGTTCCTGTGAGGAATTTGCTATTATATTGTTTGCATACTTACCTAGAGTGCATCATGTAAGCATTTTTTTGTCCTCAGATTACCATTCTGAGGTCTAGACATTTTTCTCACCTCAAAATAACAAAAATATACATATTTTTAAACTACTAAAAATTCACTATCAACCATAAAATGAGTGAATGCATATTTATTTTTTTAACTTACTATAGACTCTGTTGACTGAAATTAGAATGAAGTTTCAATTTGTCATTACTAATAAATACTTTTCGATTCTTATTACCTGAGTTTTGGGGTGAAAGCCCTGGCTCTGGGGTCTCAGCAGACCAGGCTTAGCTACTTGTCCTGTTACACTGATCAGATCAGAGAGACAGCAGTGACCAAGGGCAGGAAAAGGAGATTTAATCAGCATGACCATTTTGGGAAGGACCAAAAGGTTCAGTCTGTCTTTGAGGGGCCAACAGAAACTTTAGGGATTATATGGAGGATGTGAACAAAGGCAAGTGGGGTTGGGGGTTTGCAGAGCTGGCAGCATAGGTAATCCTGGGCAGAGTGCCATGTGGCTGATTGGTATCTCAGGCCTAGTCCTGGGAGGGCCACCATCACTTAAGTGGGTATTTGGTCTTTACCATGAGATAACAGCTCCTGCATTTGGGAGCTGCCTCAGTTTCTGTCTTGGGGTAATTGTTCCCACTTGGGGATGACCTCATTATGAGGTGGTCTGTGAGCCTCTACTTTTTCTGGATTTCAAGGTAGTTGTACATTTAGTACAATAACTCAAGACTTCTAGGCATTACTTGGGGGTTGGGGGCAGAATGAAGGGAGAGGGTGGGGTCTGGAACTGGATGGTGTAAAAGCTGGCAATTAGATGTCTCTGCAAATTCTGAAAATTGCTTTAGTTACTCTTATCTTCGTGTCCTTAGTCTTGAAGGAGGATGTGATATCCTAGGTAAATTTAGAGCTAATAACCCTTGTCATACTCCTTAAAATGATTAATATGTCTACATGCAGAGCTGAGCAGGGTCTGAACTGAAGTTTTAGGGTAATGAAGAATGCATGTAAAATAAAGGCAGAGATGCCACCCTTTTTATCTTGCTTTCAGTAGTTATCTACTGAACATTTGCAGGCTCAGCCTCTAGGTTCCTGTTAAAGTCTTTTCATATAAATGACATCATTGTGTTTTTTTTGTTGTTGTTGTTTTGTTTTTTTGTTTTTTGGGGGGTACTGGGGATTGAACTGATGACCTCATGCTTGCCAGGCAGGTGCTTATGCCACTGAGCTTGATCCCTGGCCCCGACATCATTGTTGTACAAATATAATTTCTGTGACATGAGAATGAGGTGCCTCCATAATATTAAATCTTTGGCACCGGGGTTCAAACTCACAACCTAGCGCCTGACCAACAGGTGCTTAAGCCACCGAGCCAAACTTCCAGCCCCAGGTTTTTGAGGCAGGGTTGCACTATGTAGTTCAGGCCGGCCTTGCACACACGTTGTAGCCCAAGCCGGCCTCGAACTCACAATGCTCCACCTACCTCAGCCTCCCAAGTGGTGGGATTAAATGCCATAATATTAATTCTTAAAGGTTATCTATGTTCAGTGTTTTCTGCTGCTATTGTTGCTTACCAGTTATAGTTCATTTTTTTCTTGATATATTAAAAAAGTAGGGTGTGTTTTTTTTTTTTTAAATCAGATATCTGTGAACCATAATCTCCTGCAAACTGTTGGTATTGTAAATCTACTTAGGTATCAGAAACTTTGTAAGTATTTAATAATGTGCTTCTGTTACGCTTAAGAACAATGACCTTGTAAGACAAACAGATGTATGTGAAGTAAATTTAATCCTAGGTAGAGCAAACTTTTTTTCTTTTACTTTTCAGATAATATTATCAACTCCCATGAAATTTCAAATGGATTTACTTATGTAACTGTGCTGTGCGTAATTCAAATCACCAAATATCTGTTTGGTCTTTTCACTATTCTGCTAATAATTTCTGATTTCACCATGACTAAAAATGAACTTCTAATTGAGATTTTTTTCTAAAGTACTCACATACCTGAACTGTTTCTCTTTTACACTATTGTAGATTATCTTTCTAAACACAAAAATTTTGATCAGACCATATTTCTACTTAGATATACCCAACATCTTACATTGTGTAGATGAAAAATTCTAAACTCAAGCATGATCTTAGAGGCTATCAACAACCTGGTCTCGCCTAGTTTTCTAGTTTCATAGTCTACCCTGTGATACTCTCCCAGCCACCATATATTAAGCCACATTGAACTGCTTGCTGTTTCTAAACTTGCTTCCATGATCCCATCTTCACAAGTGCTGCTTGCCCTAAGTATTCTCTCTTCTTTTTTTTTTACTTGAATATCCTTTGATGTCTTTAGTGCTCTGCATCTTCAAATAATGTGTCCAAATTGAGGTTACAGTATGAATGATTTACATTATAATTAATCATTTATATCTTTCTCACTAGACTAGGGGCTCTGTAAACACGTGTGGACTCCTCATTTTTTGTTAAGTACTACATCCCATGCACATTGTGGTGCCTTTGTTGTGACAGGTGTTTGGTATGCCTTCAAGTGTTGCATTAGGTACAAATACAGAATTAAAACATTTTTCCCCTTGGAAGAATATGTGCTGTAAAAGTGTATAAGGGATATAGTACCCTTTTTTTTTTCCATTATTTTTTCTAAAGCAAGATATATTCAGGATATTCTGGTAATTTAGTATGGAGGCAGGAGAATGACCTAGAAAACTTGTTATAATTTACTTGATGGTAAGTATTTAAAACTAAGCTAAATAGTCCAAGAGAATGATCATATACTAATACAAGTTGGGAAAGAATGAAGGGAGAGTCATTTTTAAACTGTGCTCTTAAATTAGATATAAATTTGTATTTGTCTGAGTTACTGGTATGTTTTACTTTTGCTCAGATAGAAAATAGCCACTGTTCAAGAGTACCAACTTTTGTTTTCTTGGAAGCTTGTCATTGGAAGTAGTTGGATTGAGCGTGTCCATATTTAGAGTGAAGAAAGAATACACATTTTTGCCTTATATCATCTGGTTTATTGTTTCCCTCTTTCAGTCACCAATAAAATGCATCAGTTTTAGATTTAAACACAAGCATGATCAAATTCAATTATTTGCTATGCAAATGTTATAGATACGCACTTTTTCATTTTTGTGTCTCTTGGTGATTAGAAGGTTTTGGTTCACAAAATGGCAGGTGTCTTCTCTGCCTTCACAAGGTAATTTCATGTTGATTACATTTTTCTGTTTTATCTGCATAAAAATTTGCTTATCATTCTGCAAATGTTTGGCATATTACTGCATTGAATAATTGCATTCATGGGCCACATCTTTCTACTAACCTCTTAGCCCCACACACGAAAAGGGCTAAAATATCTTTATTGGGTATATTCAAGTGAATTGAGTGTCATAAATAGTATCGAAGGAAAAAAGAAGCCACCCCACAGCATGCAGCCTGAGGGATCTATGTTGAAGAACTCCGAGGGTTAGTTTTTCCGTTTTCCATGGGTTTGAAGACTAGTTGTCTCCAGCACTTACCAATGGGCCTGGCATAGGCTGCACACTCAATATGTGTTCAAATGAACATGTGGCTAAGAGTTTAGATTATGTTAATAGCTACAGTAGTAGTTCTGTTTTTCCACTAACCACCAGCCTAGTTTTTGCTAAATAATAGAGATGTTTGCTGTCTGAATTCAAGTTATAGTAGTTTTATTTTGCTGCAAATATTTTATTTCAGTTTTAGGCCTTTGAAACCCAGAATTAGCATTTATAGTTATATTAGGTACTACAGGAAATGAAGTGAAAATAAATTTATAAGAAAGTCATGTAAGCTGAAGGTGTATAACTCAGTGGCAGAGCACTTGACTTAGCATGTGGGAGGCCCTGAGTTCAGTCCCTACCACCAAAAGAAAAAAAAGTAATATTATTAACTTGCTAGGTAACTTTGATTAGGTCTTCAGTTTTTCATAAAATTAAAGGTTAGATCAGTTAATCTGAAAGATCTCTTTCCTTCTATCTTTTCATTTTTCTTTTCTTTTCTTTTTTTAAGCAAGGTCTTGCTGTGTAGTTCAGTTTGCCTCAAACTGTCTGTTCTCCTGCCTTAGCTTCCTGAATGTTGGAATTATAGTCATATGCCACCACACCCAAAAGAAAGATCTTATTGGGTAGTTATAACTGAATTATAACTGACTAGGTAATAGTGTTATAAAATTTAATTTCTAAAAAAAGATATAATAAAGTCAATATTGGGCTATAATTTAAATGGAAGTTGAATTAAAGACTGTTGCTCTTAAGGGGACAGCAAATTGAAACTATCAGCAGTATAATTATAGTGATATATAAACTACTTTTTTAGATGTGAGTTAATCAATTATAGATTTCCTGGGGGGTTGGGGTAAATGGAAAAAGTATGAGTTTTTTGTTTTTTTGGTTTTTTTTTGTATTGGGGATTGACTCAGGGCTTTCAGAATGGGCTACATCCCTGGTCCATTTTTATTTTGAGGCAGGGTCTCACTAAGTCACTAAGCTGCCCAGGCTGGGCTCAAGCTTGAGCTGCTCTTGCCTTAGTCTTTCAAAGTGTGATTATCACCTTTACACCTTTCCCCCCAAACCTCTCTCATAAGAACGAGAGAAGCTAAACTTTCTGGCTTAAGTTTTCTGACCTTGTTTTATATCCTTGATACTTTTAAAAGGTTTACCCTTTAGTCTTCTATTTTTTTTTTATAAATTTAGAGGTCATCTAACTCTTCAAGGGGAGTGGGTAGGGAATTAGCAGCTTTAACTTGAAAATATTTAAATACTTCTCTCCCTTCAAATCTCACATTTAAGCTCAATGAAACAAGGTCAGGTATGGTGGCACACACCTGTAATCCAGGTGCTTGGGAGGCTGAAGGAGAAGGTTTGCAACTTCAGGCCAACCTGGGCAACTTTTCTCAAAATTAGCAAATAAAAAAAGAACTCAGTAGTGCTAGGGATTAAACCTGGGGATTTGTACATCCTAGCACTATAAAATATTAAAAATAAATGAAATAAAGTAATTCTTAGGAAAAGACATGAGTGAACATGATTCCTATATGTTTGTGAGACTAAATGAATCATCATGAAAAAAAATTTTTTTCCTATTTGTCCAGTGTTAGATTTTAGAAAATAACAACAAAAAAGGCATACCTTATCTACAGTTTTGAGGCATATTGATCATATATTCTAAAAGCTTATTAGAAGATCTCTCTTTATTTGGCTTTAATTGTACATTTCAGGCTTTGTAGAAGTCATGAGTAACTTTACTGTGGCAATAAACAAAGATCTAAATATTTTGGAGCATTTTATTTAAAAATTAAGGGGAGAACTATTCTCCACAATACCATCCACAGTTCCTTTGTGTCCTTTTCATTCTTTTCACTCAGAAAATAGTCTATTACAAGGAAGAAAAATAAAAATATCCTTTTGTGACATACTTACACATTTCTTTTAAGGCTGTGTTTTTTTTTTTTTTTTTGAGTGGTCTGTGTAATAATAATGCAAAGCATTTGTCCTCTTGTCACTTTCTTAAACTACAAATTCAGATTCCAAACAGAATCTATTTGGAGGCTATGACAGATAAAAAGAGTAACACTAAAATATAGAATCTGAAGAATAAGTAAGTTCTGAGTCAGCACTTTGTCAACCTTTATCAGATATTTTTAAGCATACATTATGCAGCTTTATAAATAAATCTGATGAATTTTCAAGTAGTTGTTGATTTTGGTACCCGAGTAAATGCTTCTCTTTTGTTGATCCTCACAGTGGCAAAATGAAGGCATGGGGAGGGAAAAACCGTTTCTTAAGTTAAAATGACAAAAAATTGTTAACCCCTTGCAGTAAACTTCCAAGGCCATTGATGTCTATCATCTTATACTAATATTTGACTAAATATATAATGTCTGGGACTCTTACATTTTTTGTGATTTGATGTTTGTGTATTAGAATTTAACCTCTAAGTGGCTACAGCAGGGACAGTTCTGATTAAAGAGAATCAGAGAATGAAGACTAGAAAATTTTTACTTACCTCTTCTCAATTGTTTGTCTAAAATTAGTGAAGAACCTAATTACATTAAAACTCAATTACATTAACCCAGGTGCAGTTGTACATACCTAAAATCACAGCTACTTGAGAGGTTGAGCCAGGAGGATCAGTTGAGCTCAGAACTTCAAGACCAACCTGGGCAGCATAGCAAGACATAGTCTCCAATCAGTCAGTCAATCAATTAATCAATCGGTCAATCAGTTAAATTTCACGACTTACTTTAACTTGTTTTCTTTATGACCTCCAAAATTGACCTTTTTAAAAAATAGAGACTGCCAGTCAATGTACCGTTTTACATATTTAACCTATTTAATGCTTTTTAAAAAAACTCATAAAATAGATTATTTTCATCTTCAGATGAGGAAAGTAGCCACAGAGATAAATACATTGCTCAAGACCACATAGTTAATGAATAAATGACAGAGGCAGGACTGAGGGTAAGTTTTTGCCTGATTCTGAAGCCTACCCTCCTCACCACTATCACAAAAACAAATTTGATTCTTGCATAAGAGAATTATTTAAGGTTTAAGTTATACCTACTTTTTAGTTAATAGGATAATATATGAAGTTACTGTATAATAATCCACCTTTGTGCTCTCAAGAACTCTTTGTTTAAATCATTTCTCAAAGGTGGACATGTTATCGAGTTGTACTATTAGAGATTAGGAATTTTTAGCCAGGCACAGTGATGTGCCCATGTCGCCTCAGCTACTTGGGAGGCTAACGCAGAAGGATCCCTTGAGCTCAGAAGTATGAGACCATCCTGGGTAATACAGCAAGACCATCACCAAAAAAAACCCAAAATAAAATATAATATTGGCAAGGAATTTTCAGCCTAGACACAATTGAAATTTTGTAATACGTAATTATTTATTGTGGGGGACTAGTCTGTGTAGTGTAGGATGTTTGGCAGCGTCCCTGGCTATGTTCACTAGGTGTCTATGACGCCCTCTAGTCTTAACTATGAAAAGCGTCTCCAGCACCACTATGAACTCATGTTTTGGCCGAGTGATAATACAGATGATTATAAATGGACATACTGTCTTAGTTACTTTTCTGTAGTTGCTGAGACAAAATACCTGATGCCCAAAATTAGGGAAGAAAAGGTTTATTTCTTACAGTTCTTGGGGGCTTCAGTCTATACTCAGTTGGCTCCAAGGTAGCATGGCGTGGTGGGGCAGCCATTCATGGCCCCCGCAAACAGCAAGGCATGAAACTGGCAAGAGAGAAGAGACATCTTCTTCCCTTCCTTACACTGTATGTCAGCTCCACCCCTGGGTGGGTGCTGCACTCATACCATCAATCCCAGCGCCAGACAACAAACCAATCACAAATGCTAGACTCAGCCATGTTCATGATTACATGAAACTTGGTGGGGCCACAGGAACATAAACCATAACACATACTTATCTATATATGTGTATACATAGATGGATATACATATGTATTCTCCTTTGTTGGTTGGCTGACAAGGTCTAGAAGTGATACCCCACCAGCAATGAATATATCTTGTGTTTCTGGTTTTTTTTTCTTTTCTTTTCTATTCTGTTCTATTCTTTCTTTCTGTCTTTCCTTTTTTTCTTTTCTTTTTTTTTTTTTTTTTGGCCTTTTTGAGACAGAGCCTCACTATGCAGTTCAGGCTGGCCTTGAGCTCACTTTGTAGCTCAGGCTGGTCTTGAACTCGCAATGATCCTCCTGCCTCAGCCTCCCGAGTGCTGGGATTACAGGCATGCACCACCACACCTGGCTCAAGATCTTGGTTTCTAATAGTCATTCTCCAACAAAATGAACCAGTTCTCATTGGAGAAATGGCAGATTCTAAGACTACAATGCCTGTAAGATCAGCCTGGAGCATCTTATAGCCACAGAAAATGAGGAAAGCCTCAAAAAGTGGGAGGTGGACACAAAAATTCTACACTTATAGGGATTTGCTAAAGTGGCACAGGAACTGACTAGTTTTCAGTGGCCAAAGCTATAACAATTTGTGCAATAAAATAGAGTAGTATTGGATTATAACTCAAAATATGAAAGAAATACATATTCATACTGATACAAATGTATAAATTAATGAGGATGAAATAGTCAAAGTTTCTGTGTAGCAGAATACTTAATTTAAAAAGTACACACACACACACACACACATACGCCCCCAAAATGTGGAGCCTAACTCCAACTCCCTAAGTTTCTCATAGTGACTTCCTTCTGAAGACTACAAGAATACAGTGTGCAAAGTAAGAAAGGTAATAGTGGAGAAAAATGATAACCACTACCTCAGCCAGGCAATCAAAGTTAGTGTCAATAGTGATATCATGCTAATAGTCCTTGACATGAAGTAAAGACAGAGGTACTCTGCCTCAGTAGTCTTCCTCCCTAAAATATATAACCCCAGGCTTTTCATGAGAAATCTCAGTTGGGAGATATTTTACAGAGTATCTGACTACTATAAGTTTTATTATGTTTTGTTTTTGAAACAGGGTCTTGTTCTGTAGGTCAGGCTGGCCTTGAACGCACTATGTAATCCAGGCAAGTCTCAAACTTGCTGGGATCCTCCTGCCTCAGCTTCCCAAGTGCTGGGATTACAGGCTCGTGCCCCCCCACCCAGTTCCTCAAAAGTTTTGAGATCATAAAAAACAAGGAAGGTGTAAGAAATAATCGGTTAACTTAAATCTGAGAAGCCTATAGAGACATGACAACCAAATGTGATACCTTATTCTGGGTAGGATCATGGAAGAGAAAAGACTTAAGGTTAAAACTTGGGACAGTGGTGGCGAACCTATGGTATGTATACGGCCCTGCACTGTTTGCATCATTGAAAGCTGTGAAAGGTTTACCATCACTGACTTAGGATATCTGAATAGATTATGAACTCCAGCTAATAATGTATCAATATTGGCTCAGTAATTGTGACTCAAGAACCATTATAATGTAATATGTTAACAATAAGAGGAATTGATGGTAGTATATGGGAATTCTTGTACTCTCTTCGCAGTTTTCCTGTAAATCTAAAACTATTTTAAAGTAAAATCTTTTGTCTGATAAAGGTCTCCAGACATTGCCAGATGTTTCCTGGGGAACACAGTTTGCCCCCAGTTGAGAGAATTATTATTATGGATAATACCATAAGAAGAAAATGTGTATTTCTCTTTTGTGTCTCTACTGAGGAAATAACATTAGTGGAAATGCCCAGGACACCTAGCAGTAAGTATTTGCTTATCTTTTTCAGTGTCTCTCCCTTTCTTCCTTAAAATTTTGGGGTTCTTTGAGATTTTATACTGTACTTTTGACTTTTCTTCTTACTGTAGTAGCTGCTTTGGATTACCTCATCCATGTCCATAACTTCTCTTAGCATCTAAACATTGACACTGTCAATTCAAAATCATTAGATTTGTCTTAGTTTACAAAGATGAGGCTTATATGCCTGGCCACAGAGTGGATATCTGTCTATACTCGTATAGCATATCAAACTCAGTAAGTGTTGGTCTCAGTTACTTTTCTCATTACTGAGACAAAATGTCCTATACCTAAAGTTAAAAAAGGAAAGGTTTATTTCATCTCACAGTCTGTGGAGGTTTTAGTTCATAGGCAGCTGGCTCCAAGGCAAGGTGGCTTAGCAGAGGGGCATTGAAGAGAAGAAACAACGGTGCAACATGGAGTGCAAGACCAGAGGTAGCAAAAGTAGCAAGCAGTGGCAGCCGCAGAAGGAGCCTGCCTTCTTTCTGTCCCTTTATATTCCATCCAGTCTACCCACCCTTTGGGCAGTGCCATCCACACCCAAGAGGGGCAACCTTAATCCCAGCATTACCTCCTTAATCCTAGCATCACACACTCTAGATCCAGCCACCTCCGAAAAGCCCCATCTAAGTCTACAAGACTTTGGGGGAACATCTAGATACAAACCAAACAGCGTTAAACAATCCAGGCACAAAATCTGATATTCCCTCCATTCTTTGTCTTGTTCCTCCCACCTACATGTGTGGGAGCATGCTAGATCCCTCTCCCATGAAACCTGGATTATTGTACATGCTTCCAGAACATTTTATGCTTTGCTGGCAGTGATGGTTGTAAAACAGAAATTTGATCCTAACACCTTTTCTAATGACCCTTTAATGGTTTCTCATTACCTGCAGGGAAAATTTTCCTTTACTATCACATCCCTCAGTACTTCTAAAATTGGCCACATTCTTTTTGCTGTTCCAAATCTTATCTTACTGGCTTCATAGCACAAATAACATACTACCTCTTTGATTGCTGAATTGTCTTGTCCTCCATTTCACTGTAAGCTCCTGGAGTACAAAGACCTTTCTTTGCTTTCTCAGCCATGATTCATTCATGTTGACTGAATAAGCGATGGAATGGAATTTTAGGTTTATGTCCATAGTTTTTATTTATTGTGTTTGACCTAGTTAGTTTCCTTTGTTTTATTAGTTCATAGACTATGGCTTTATAAATTCAGTAGTAGCAACACATTTTTTTTTAAAATTTATATAAGCAGTGACTTTCCATTGAGTGTTGTGATTACCCTAGTACCCTTTTTGGGGGGAGTGATACTGGAGATTAATCCCAGGTCATTTTGGATGCTAGGCAAGTGCACTACCACTGGAGCTACGTTCTCAGTCTTCTTTATTTCTTATTCTGAGGCAAGGTCTTGCTAAGTTTCCCAGGCTGGCCTTGAATTTGAGATCATCCTGCCTCAGCCTTCAAAATAGCTGGAATTATATGTGTGCCACTGCACCTGGCTTGATAATTAATTCCAGTTTAGCAATTTGGAAAGACAGAGTTTTAAAATCGTATCAGAAAGCCTGGCATAGTGGCATATGCCTTTAATCCCAGCACTCAAGAGGCTGAGGCAGGAGGATCATTATTAGTTCGAGACCAGCCTAGGCTAGAGTGAGTTCAAGGCCAGCCTGAACTGCATAGTGAGACCCTGTCTCAAAAAATAGGACTGAGGATTTAGCTCAGTGGCCTAAGTGCCTGCCTGGCAGGTGCAAGGTTGTGAGTTTGATCCCTGGCACCAAATAAAATAAATAAATAAAATATAAATAAATAAAAAATAAATAAAATCATATCAGAACGAAACTTTACTGTGATCTTTTCTTTGTCTATATATAGTAAAATGGGGCCTAATTATTTAAATCCTAAACATAGCCATTTGATTAGATAGAGAAGCATTTCAAGCACAGTTGAAAAGCAAATCTTCTATTTTTAGTCCCGCTTGATAGTTGTCTCCATTCATACAGTGATTTGAAGTTTGAGCAAATATACCTATAATTCTGAGGCTAACAGAATTGTTCCAAAGTGAAATCTCTTTGAAACTTACTAGGTCAAATACATTTTCAGTGATAAATAAAAATGTATGTTGTGCTTTGTCTCTAAAAGGATCTTAACTCTAGCCAGTTTAATTTTAAAATAATTATATTTATAATATTTAATATTTTATACAAAATATAGTTACATAAGGCAGTGAATAGCTAAGAGTTCTTGGTGTTTATTTATAAATGGAAATATGTAATCAAGGAAGCAGCTGAACTGTTTGGGTATGTACTGCCTCCAAGTTTTCTCTCTTCCGAGGAATGAATAACAGTTACTTCCTTCAGTAATATGAGCTATGCATCATTTTCAGAGGGGGAAGATGGGTACCTGGTGCTTTCTGACATCACCCTAATTCTGTTTGTGCAAACAGAAACAAAGGGCCATGGAAATTTTTGAGTTTTAAAATTTAATATTTTAGCTCTAGAAGCCCGTTCTAGAGGTTTAGTTTTATATGAACTTGAGGTGGGGTGGGACTATCTTTGTATGTGGAAATAAGATTTCTTAAAAATAATTGTATTAATTTTGAGACTGAGACCTATTTCATAGCTTAGAGTATTATTGAATTCCTCGTAATTATCTTTTTGCTTCCTTGTCCCATGAGGGAAGTCTACTTTTACTATTGGGTGGAAGTAATTATTGTAACACATAGTCCAAAGTCAAAATCTTAATGATACCTATTAAATTTCTTTTTGATATGACTTTATGGAAATGCTTTAAATTTTTTTTATGGTTTTCACTATCCTGGAATAATGGGACTACTGTCTCATATAGCGTGCTATTTCACAGTGCTCTGAGACCTCTTTAAGGTGTGATGATTTGCTGGGAGTACTTACAGGACTCAGCATATAGTCCCACTCATACCTCTGATTGGAGGCAGCAAAAGGAAAAGGCCCATATTACAAAGTTTGAGGAGACCCAGCTCACTCTCCCAGTGGAATCCCATAGGATGTCTTTGACTTCTCCATCATGGACTTGTTGACAGCACATGTGAAATGTACATCCAGGAGGCTCATTAGAGAGCAGGGTTTTATAGTTTGGGCACATAGATATCCATAGCCTCACACATAGATGGCAAACCACTTGGTTTGTAGAGTTTAAGGACAGTCAGATGTTCTTCTGGGGGAATGGTGAAAACCCTCCCAAAATCCAATTTCCCAGACAACCTGGTAAACTGGATTTTGTAAGAATAGCAGTTACTTGCCTGCTATTTATGCATTTCTGTGCATATGCAGTATTTTGATAGCTTTGGAAGATGGTAATAAGTTCATGCCTATTTGTCTTCCTTTCTTTTTGGCTTTTTGAGACAGTCTCGCTATGCAGTTCAGGCTGTCCTGGAGCGCACTTTGTAGCCCAGGCCTGTCTCAAACTTGCAATGATCTTCCTGCCTTAGCCTCCCAAGTGCTGTGATTACAGGCACGCACCAACATGCCTGGCTTCATGCCTATTTGTGATGGCTAATATCTATACTTGATCAGTTCAGACTTTTATTTATTTTATTTACTTATTTATTTTTAGTTCAGAGTTTTAATACCACAACCACATTAACTTTGAAACTGACACTGCTTTCAAAAATGGAAATAATTCAATCCCTGGTACAAAACAAAACAAAAAAAAAAAGAAAAGAAAACATTACATGCTACAAAATATGAATATATTGAGACATGGAGATTCTATAAATGTATGAGTGCAGCAGGCATTTGAGGGTTGCCAATCAAGGGTTCTTTTGCTCAGTTCAGATAGGACTCATTCGCTTGTGTACTGTTTCTGTTTTTTGTTTTTAAACTAAACTATTAGTAAACTGCGTATGTCATATTTCAGCACTTATCTCCTAAGAATAAGGACATTTTCCTACATACCTTCAGTGTCCCTTTCACACTTGAGAAATGTAAGACTGAAAACAAAAGTGTTTAATATACAGACTATGTCTGTATTAGGGTTTTACTAGGGAAAACAGATATAACACAAGATATACAAATGTATAAGAAATTACAAAATTGGTTTACGATGGTCAGCCAGAGAGTCCAATGAGGAAGCATGCAGAGGGTGTCTGCAAGCCAGAGGCTGAAGGATTCAATCCAAGGTCTGCAGTTCACTGCATTGTCTCCTGCAAGTCCACACCAGCAGGCCGACAGGTCTGCAACAGAAAGCTAAAGAATCTGTGCCAGAAGTCTGAAGGCTCCAAGGCAGAAACCAAGAGCCTGTGCTAGAAGCCGGGAGGTAATGTCCAAGGCGAAGACTGGAGGTCCTCCAAAGAATGGCACCTCATCTGTCCTTCCTCCTTCCCTTTGATGCCATCCAGGAGATGAGCCACGCTAGGGTGGGTCTTCTACACTCTAGGGTGTAGAATTGCTAAGCTGATTTAGTGAAGCTGCTAAATGTCTCTAGTTGATACAATCAATTAACCACTACAGTGTCTAAATTTCCTCAGATGTTTCAAAATTGGCACATGCCTATAACCCCATCGCTCTCAAAGCTGACACAAGAGGACCCTTAATTTAATGCCAGCCTGAACTACATAGGGAGACCCTGTCTCTCAAAAACTCTTACAGCTTTTTTCTTTCCTTTCTCTCTTTTTACAAATCTAGGATCCAAAGAAAAATGACTTTGCTATAGTTGTCCTGACTCTTCATTATGTTAATTTAGACTAGTCTTTATGTACTTTAAAAAAATTTTTTTAAATTTTAATTTAATTTAACTTTATTTTATTTTGTGTCTTCATGACATTGACATTTTTGAAGAGTCTAGGGTAATTGCTTTGTAAAGTGTTCTTTTGAAAACTGCATGAGGAGATTAAAGGTAGCAGACTTTGTTAAACTATTTCCTTTCTGTAGTTTTCACTTAGCTTTTACAATTAAAAATTTTGAGGAGATAAATGAGGAGTAGAGATAATTTAGATAATGTGGAAAATCATTAAAAATAAATGGTTTAGCCGGGCGTGGTGGCGCATGTCTTTAATCCCAGCACTTGGGAGGCTGAGGTAGGCAGAGCGTTGTGAGTTCGAGGCCGGCTTGGGCTACAATGCGAGTGCAAGGCCGGTCTGAGCTACATAGTACGACCCTGCCTCAAAAAAACTAGGGCCGGGAGTTTGGCTCAGTGGCTTGAGTGCCTATTTGGCAGGCACGAGGTTGCAAGTTCAATCCCCGGTGCCGTAAAATAAATAAATAAGTGGTTTGAGTACTGATAGGGTTTATACATTGTGTTAACTTGAGAAGTCTAGCAGCTTAATTAAGTAACTCAGCAGCTCTACATTCTGGGGTGTAGAGCATAAGTAGTTACCTGGCCATTGTGTCAATTTGAGAAGGCCAAAAGTTTAGCTGAGAGACTCAGCAGGGAGCCAGGGTTCTTACTTTGTAAACATCCTCATCCTGTGCAAAGGAAGG